>JAECUM010049862.1:0-24868 GCA_016617855.1 Megalonaias nervosa | reverse complement strand
CACAGACTCATCTTTGAGTACTGGTGAGTCCATGTCAAATGCAGGATCGGATATACGCTTAAACATCTTTATTATTATCGTGTTCGTCTAACACGAAGACCACCTCCTGCTACCAGACTAGCAATTATATTTTTTTTCTTTTCACTTTTTTTTTTTTTTTTTTTTTTTTTTTTTTTTTTTTTTTTTTTTTTTTTGGAGGGTGCTCTCCCTGTTTGATCTTTGCAGACCATTTAGGGAGGCCCTCCTGCCCTACATGTCAAATTGTGCTATATTGTATTGTTTTTTTTTTCTTATAGTACAGTTTGTCTGAAGTTTTATTTGTTATCGAATTTTTATGTACTTCTATTTTGTAGTGTTTGTCTGTTTTGTATGTGTATATATATATATTTTTTTTTTTTTTCAATCTTTTTCTTCTTGATTAAAGTAGTCCTCCATTTCTCGCAGTTCTCGCAGTTTTTCCAGATTCCATTCCTCATCAATAATTTCATCCTCCTTTATAAAGTAATCTTCCATTTCTTTCCTGCATTGTTTTTCCGCTTCTAGTTTCCTCCTTCTTTTCGCTCTCCTTTTTTCTCTCTTAATTTCTTTTTCTTTTTCTGTCTCTGTGTCGGTCCCTGTTTGTGATCCTAATGTTGCCAATGTCAAAGCCTGTTTGTTGATTTCATGACTTTGTGGACTTTTTCCTGATGTTTCCATTATTTGGGTTGCTTGTATATTTGTCTGTTGTTTTTTTGGACTTTTTATTTGAGTATTCTGTTGTTTGTTCCCTTTAGCGTCTATTTCCTGGCTAGATCCCGGCTGTGTTTGTGAATTTTGTTTCGTTTTATTGCCTGTCTTCAGTGTTTCTGTGGACTTTTGTTTAGAAGTTTGTGATTGTTGTTTCTGTTGTACTTCCTTGCTCTGCTGGATATCTTTGGGATCTTGTTGTTTAGGCTGCCTTAATTGTTGTTGCTGTTGTTGTGTAGATGTTTTCTCTGGTAGCTTGGGTAGTTGTTGGCTTTCTATATGCTGCGTCTTGGGCCTTATTGGCTGTTTTGTTGTTTCCACTTCGGTTCTTGAGTCTGTTTTATCCTGTTGGTTTTTTTCTTGCTGGTGTTGCTGGTCCAAGTTCCCTGGACATTTATGTGGTGTGTGCCCCGTTAGACCACATCTATTGCATTTTCTGTGATAAATACAGCCCTTGTACCATGTTTTCGTCAGAAACCCGAATAAATAGAAAGCTCTTTTTAAGTCTCTTAACTGGCTTTTCTCTATTTCAAATATCCTATTCCCGTTGTAGATAGATGTCAAGGGAATGGTATCCAATCTGGCCGATATGACCTTTATATTGTACTTCTCCTCGAATCTTTCCTTTGTTGCTTCCAGGGGTATCTCTAGAGGGATATCACTCAAATATAACTCTCCCGTTTGTTTTTTTATTTTCTTCAGGATTGGTGGTGGTTTCCTTACTGTAACAGGTCTCTCTTTAATTGTCATTTCTCCCAAGGGTAGTACTGGTTCCTTATCCCTTGATCTTAACATGTATCCTTTATAGCCTTCCCTGTTTATCAAGTATATTCTTTTTACCTGGTCTGGATAGAGAATCTTTATTGCAATCATGACCTCTGCTGTGCTTGGTACTTGCTCTCTGGGTATTTTGGACATATCTAGGAACTGAGTCCCTTCATGGTGTATACATTCTAGAAAGGATCCTTCCGTTCTCTCTACTCTTCTTATTTGGAAAAAATTTTCTAGCCTCCATTTTTTCAAACTTTTGGCATTTTGTACTGCACGTGCTGCTCGCTCTTGTGAGTTGTTTTCTTCTAAGCTCATCTTCACAGTCCTGTTTTTTTGTATTTATTTCTAGTATTTGTTCTGGTTATAGTGATTTTTTCAAATCGTGATTGTCAACATCCCATTGCACTTGCAATTGTCTTTAGCCTCTAAAAATTGCTTGGTCCTTTAAAACTGCTTGGTCCTCGCCATTTTCAGATTTGTTTACAATTAACCTTACTTGTCCAACAGGAGTTTAACAATATACCTTAATATGAAATAGGTAGCTAACTCATGTACGAAGTATGGTGCGTTCGGTTTTTAGCCTGAGTGTCATAAGTCTATTTTATCTGACTAATGAAGATGAATAAGACTCAAATGCGAATAAATATCAAGGTACCATTAGGTTTTTTTTTCTTCAAGCCCTGATAAAGTTGAAAACCGTTATTACACCGAAACCCAACAATTGAGAACGCATGAGTAAATATAGTTTTTCTATAGGTTCAAAAGAATGTAAATCATATTTTTGTTAAAATAAGAGAACAAATATATGCTGATTGGATTACAAGATGAAATCTAATACGTGTTTCTTATTTTCTTTTTGTTCAAGGGAAGATACCGTATATCGTGGATCAGTGCCATATTGAAATCATTAAGAGAGTAACAAAGGAAATTATAAATCACGATGAATTCTTCTATTAATCATGTGAACACAAAATACTATCTTAATGACCGAAATTTTATGCCCTTTTAAGCTTGGATCTCATATAATCACAACAATGCCACAAAGATGAGAATTAGGTGATAATTTTTATAAGTTACATGACTGTCACCTACTATTGTTTAGGTAACCCTTCTAGCTGAAAATGTAAAGGGTATACAATATCTCTCACAAACACCCTTTTGTGAAACATTAGGTTTCAGGTTTTCATATGACCTCCAAAGCAATTACGCGTGGCGTTATTCTTAATCTTAAAAAGTACACAATTGAAGTGAGGTGCGTACTAAAAGAACTTATCCCGACTTTTAGTGTTCACTGAGCACCAAGTAGGTGTATTTAGTAATGGAACTTTTTCAATTACAGTTACGTATTCTGTCGCGTTTTGAACTCAACTTTTCGCAATGTATATTTTACCAGATTATAGCGTGGAAGTGTCATTAAATAAAAACCATGACATCCGCTGACAATCACATTGTCTATTTCAATGGTACTTTAAAAATATGTGTTTCTATTTTTTAAATTTAATTTTCTGCAAGGAAGGTGAAATATTCGCTTTGTTTCGCCACAATACCTGAATATTCGGTACCGAGCACACGAGATCCTGTCTGGACGTAGGTTATCATAATGTTCATGGTTATGGTAGTCTTTTTCTTCCTCACCGTTATGACAGTAATTGTGTAGTAGTAGTAGTAGTAGTAGTAGTAGTAGTAGTAGTAAAAGCATATATCCTTGAGAGATTTGTAACAATGAGATCCTATCTGTTACCTCCAAAGGCAACCAAGCGAACAAGCAGACATTATTTCAACTTTGTTGTTAAATAATGTGCATTATGATCGAGACGATTATGCTTATTTACGTGAATGGTTATTGATGACCTATATAGTAAAGGACGCTTTTGTTGTAATTGTACTGTAGAAGTTAGTAAATTGATACATTACATTACCGTCACTTAACGCGATAAAACTGGATCCCACTATGCTCCTTATGGGGTCTTCATTACTTTGCATCAATAAATATTTCTCGCCTGTCAAACAATTCTCAGTAAACCCGTTGCATTCCAAAATCGCATACTATCCGAGCGGTGGTTTTAACAGAGCTTTAGTATAAAACAAGGTTTGGTTCGGTTTTGTGGGTTTAAGGCCATTTCTCAGCAGATGATAGGCAATACATGGTGGTTAGTATATTTGGTTGAGGAAGAGCCCGGGAAGAGCCATCGACTAAAGGGAAGCTACTGGCCGAGCCATGACTCTAATCCTTGAGGACACGGGTGATATGTTAGTGATCTGTAACGGCGGATGCCTTATACCAATCGGCATTACCCCCCACCCCCACTCTTGTGATTAAACAAATTTAGAGCAAAAAGTCGATGAAGAAGATAAATAACTTTGAAGATCGTCTGTGATGCGCCCTCTGTCTAGACTTGGCCCAGGTTTTGTAAACCCTAATTTGTCTTCTGCAGTGAGCAATCAATAAGTGAAAAGAAAGTTACCGCTTGTTTCCTCGAAGCTCGTATAGTCTTGCAATAAATTTGATTCATATTACTTACATCTGCATCTGGCATCGTGCCATATTTTGATTTAATGCGATTTCTATACCCGCCAAAAATTATTTTAAAATAGTTGGAAGGTTTTATATTGCTCGTTTGAAGAACGTAAATTTTAATTGACTGTTTTGAACCTGCCTTTTTTTGTAGGAGTGCTTTTAGATATAAGTCAAAGAAAATAAGTTATATTGAAAATTTCATCTTTCTACAAATGAAATGAAAATCGATCAATTAACAACTTCCTGCTGACTAAATTGATATTATCAAGGTTTCAGTTTAGCTACGTATCTTGCAGCTAGAATTATACGGCACGTTTTGAAAGTGTAATTGAAAAGGAAACTAGCGTTTCTTAAAAATAACAGTATGGCTGTGTGACATACCAGACATAGCAATGTAAAAGTTCTTCTTTTAAAACGGAGATCAAAAATAAATACCCAATATTATCGGCAATTCGTCAGTTGCTAATCAATAATCAGCAAACATGGGGAATGAAGAAGCAATTATACATCTACCCCAAAAGAGGTTTCACTAATGTGATTTTCACAGGACCAAATACATATGGAGTCGTTTGCATTTGAAAATGGCAATATGACTCACAAATTCTTCCAGTTTGGAAACGAGTGTTCCACCTCTGAAGTCAATTGTGTGATAATACCTCCAAGTCGAATGAGAGGTTTACACAAACACCAGAAACTTCTAACTGATTACGACTGCAAAATAAGAGAACAAACTGATGAACTCAGTTTGCTACGTGGACCATCCCCGACTTCTAAATAAGAGAACAAAGTGATGAACGCAGTTTGCTACGTGGACCATCCCCGACTTCTAAATAAGAGAATAAAGTGATGAACGCAGTTTGCTACGTGGACCATCCCCGTCTTCTTGCTTTGGTTCCTTTTTCTTACTGGCCATGAGAGTATTTAGTTTCACAACTAATCAGAAACCTCGTTTACCGGTACTACTTTGCCACATAGACGGTTCCATACCAAACCTTACTCTGGCATCTGATCGCCATATTTGCTTCGCCTAAAATATTATTTACTCTCTTCAACATTGGCACTGGAATGTCTGAAGGATGGGAAATGCCACCGTTATGCCACCACATTATCAAACAGAGATTGAATATTAAAATAACAATTATTCTTCACGCTTGCACATATAGTACATTGCTCAGCACTTCTGCTGTCAAAGGTTCAATCTCCAGCGTCAATTTGTGGTTTCCCATTCAAAGTCAGTGCTTTTCTCTTTTGTCTCCGTTACTCCGTCTCCGGTGAGATAACGTTGCGCAACCATTTCGACCGTTGATAACAACAGATCTTTTCATTGGCAATTTTTGGATGGACTTCATGCGATCTCGTGTTAATGCACGAAGACTAACGAAGGCGGTGAGCCATATGCTAGTGTTTACCTTTGACTACATAGTTAATGGAGCTGGACTGGATGTGTCATTGTTGATTAATGATATTCCAGATTCTGTTCCCTTAACATTCCCAAGTTCTTCGTCTGTTAGGTGCAAAATCCTCCAAACTCCCCGTGATGTTAAGATTAGAAAATGTCTCATGATTTAGCAACCTTTTTGCTGATAGGCTCTATTTCTTCTCTTGAAAATGTAAAATATTTAGTGTTTCACTCATCAAACGTTCAGGCGTCCAAATGAAAAAACTCCATGCAGAGTGCAGTTGTGGTTTGCATTTTAAGGCCATTTTATTAAACTTTAAATCGATGGTATCTGGGAATAAACAAATTCAAAGTAAAAATTATTGCAGCACCATTTACATAAAACAATTCGTATTCGTAACAAATTTACTACTTAGGCTGTTGCCACGATCAAAAGCCTCACAATTTATGTTCCACTAAAGCTCGATTGTTGGTTACTGAATTAGACAGGTCTCATGATATCGATATGTTGATTTCAGTATATGCAGTCACAGAACAGATACATTAATTACATATTTTTGATTACGATAATATTAGCCAATTGTATGTCACGAAATACTTCAATGAGATGAGGTGGATATCACAAAATATTTCAGTGAGAACGAGGTGTGTTTAATTCTATGTCAAATCGCATACATTAACTTAATATTGCCATGTGTCACTTTGACACCTGCACATTACAAGCATCTGCAAAATCCATACTGTTACATCTACCTCCTTGATACGTGTCACAGCGTTATATGCTTTAAGTGAATTCCTGGTTTGTATTACATCTACCTCCTTGTTGCTTATGACAGCGGTATGTGCTTTAAGTAAACTCCCTGCTTTCATCTAAAAATCAAAACGTCTCAGCCAGAATATCTAGTTCTCAGGCTTGAAGATTATGTTCAAGAGATGCTGTTAGGAATGTCCTCACATGGACGCTTCCATCAGAATGTTCGTTCATTCTTGTAGTATGTAACAGCTAAAATGCATATTTTTTTTTCCAGTTATCCTAAAACACTTGTTTTTGCTAACAGTGCTCGGATCCGGGCCTTGTGTTATCAACATATCAACAGTTGAGTTATACTCATACAATACTTTATAGGCCGAGATTACCGTACACATAACTATCATCCAATAAGGCTGCTGGATTATATGCTTTTCCTTAAGTTTTAATTAACATTCAGTCTGAATCTATATCATAACTGAGACCCTGATTGATGCGCACTGGATCCAAGTCTTTTTGATTTAGATATGAACTGAGATTTAAATCGGGGTATTTTTGATGTTTTATATGGGCCACTATTCTCTCAATGGTTACTTTATCACACACAGACACATACACACACGTGAACACAAATGACAGAAGAGAGATCGTAATAATGTCATATCCGACATGATGTCACTTGCTCTTCAATTAGATTTTTTAAGAAAATCTGTTAGAAAATGATACAAGGCATATCGATTGTTACACGAAGGAAATAAGATATTAATGATGAAGCCTGATCAAACCATATCGAGTGTTACACAGCAGAACATTTGTCCTCTTGCTGGAAAAATAAATTGCATCATGCAGGGTTTCGTCTGTATGCCTGCTTTATATGTTTATACTGTTGTATTTTGTGTTTGTAACTTTGATGATTATCTCCCTTTTAAAAATGGGACATGAAGCCACAAAATAATTCCTGTTGTAACAACATAATTGTTATTAATCCATTACATAATTGTAATATATTGATTTCATAAGTTTCATCAATCCGTTCAAATTGTTCGATTTTTTTTGACGTATGATAAAAAGAAAGAAGGATTTAAGGATGAGCCTGGAGGACAGGTGTAAAGACGTTGAAAGCTCCTGGAAGAAGGACGTGAATACGTTAGCAGTTACAGTCGGATACAACGTTGCCAGAATCCAGTAATGCCTAAAACACTGTTCAGGTGGTATACTGGATGGCATGGTGTTTCATAACTACATGTACCTTTTCTAATACAATAAGGCTCATTGGAAACCGAACACTTCATGGCAATGTGGGGGTCGATACCTTGAGAAGGTAATAGGACATTTTTATTCAGGTTCGTTGACTCCCAATTTCCGACAAAGTCTATTAGCATTAAAATTCAAACACTGACAGGTGGTTGGCACAAACAAAGAACTGGAAAGTTTCCAATATGTTTCAATTGTTTGAGGGGGGATATTTTTTAATCTTCTATTGTGAGCTAATAAATATTAATTATTGTAGAACCAACACCTATTTTGGGCTTCAGTCTATCTCTGTTCACGATAACCTTATGACTCTACCACACAAATTATTTTAGCTGCATGTCTTTAAAACATATATCGAATATCAAGTGTGGTTTAATTCAAATTGTCTTCAAATATTCCTACCACGTAATTATTCATTCTTTGTGAAATTGTATACACTTACTGTCCGAATGAAAAGCGCAAATTCCTAACGTGACATATCTTTTTTCATAAAAAGCAGTTCCAAATTGAGATGGATGAATGGATGGATGGATGGATTTATTGATAGATGCGCTCATCCCATAATAGGATGGATGAAAGGTTCAAGTTACGGACTTAGAGTGCACGTGAACTCACATCCAAGGCTAGCGGAATTTAACACTCAAATATAAGAATAATTCCAATGTATTTCCACTTAAAAATACAAAACATATATATGAGACGTTTCGACTAGGGCAAACTCTTCGTCAGGGACACAAAGGACACTTACAAAGACAAAGACAAAAAATAAGCATTTAACTGTTATTTCTGGGGAGTATTTTTACAATCATTGTAACATCATTTACCACACTGAAAACGATACGAAAACGCTTTAAAACCGTACGAAGACGAGTAGGTTGTAACAGTGTGAATTTTGTAGATGTAATTGTAACACATAACGGAATGAACTTTGCAGATGTCATTGTGACACATAGTCACTTTAAGTACTTGATCAGGAAAGGCATGTGTAAAGATATGGTACTGTAATCGTTCTTGTGTACTTTAATCGGTCATGATTGATTCTTAATGAGGGTCCGTCTGATAGCATAACTGTGCCAGGGAACAAGTCAAGAGGAGATGAATTGGTTTCATGTAAAGAAACATGCCAATGGTTGAAATGCTGCAGAAATAACTTTTGTACTTGCTGAAATAAATTGAAACTTTGCAGAGATTGGTTATTAAGGAAAGCGGGAAGAATTTAAATTTTTCAAACTCTGGAAGGGCATGTGTTAATAATGGCGGTTAGATAAACCTAAACTCCGATTGGGTAAGTAACGATTTCGAGTGTGTTTCCATGAGAAGTTTCGTGTTTTTAAAAATGTCCTACAACCGCAAAATTAGTCAGTCTAAGGCAAAAAGTCTTGACTCAGAAAGTAGTAGGAAGTTGTGACGTTGTGTTGCTATTGTGATCAACCACGGTGTTATTGCCCGGATCAAGTAACTAATACAATAAAATATGAGATCTATATATGGAGTAAATCGAGATCTGAGAAAAGATATAGAATAGAACAACACGAGCCCCTGTATGCAGAATATACAATTTAATGAATCATACAAACAAAATGAAATTGTACATAACATTTGGATAATACGCTTTTTGCAAACAATTACCAAGTTTTAAAACAAATGCAGTGAGCCGATCTGTTTACAGTAATAAGACAAATCTCATCATGAAATCGAGTGATCGATCGAACTCAGTTGCTCAGCATGCCGCTAAACATGGTTGCTTGCCAGTCCTTCCAAATTCAACGTTTGTGACAGGCTTGAGTCGACGTATTCCTTTTCCTCTTTAGTCTCCTTTCGGTCATCAACCGAAATTTGGTTGTCTCATCTGATTGCCCACTATATGGGTGTATATATGGAGCTATTTCACTTTTAAAATAAATAATAGATTAACTAAATATTTGTCGAGGGGGGGCCTTCAGTGGTCGAACACGATACCCTCTCTCGTTACGTCAGATTCAATAGAAACTAAAGCTAATATGAGTCAGTTCGCAGCCTTACAGCTGATACACAAAAACCGTGGTACAGAAGATTAATGTATCTCCCTAACGGCTATTTAGTATCCCTTACTGAGCTATGATATAATCTAGATCTCTTAATAAAATGTTGTGGACTATAAATAATTATCTGGACTAAATGTCGGCCCGCAGGCGTTCTTAATGCTAATCCCATCGATTCCCGATTAAAATAATTCACATCTTATTACACAAATGAATCAATTAAATTCACTTGTCTTAACTACACTATTTGCCAAGTAACAACCCATTGCAAGGACATCCTACGACAATTGACTATTCATTTCTTAGCACACACGATTCATGATATTTAAGACAAGTCAATTCACACAATTATATCAATAATTAATCCACACAATTAACTTCCGAACTCGTCAAAGGAAAGATCCTTGTATGAATTTAGAACAAATAAATTCAAACAAATAATTACGAACTCATTTCGCGAAAATTGCATGAGACAGAGACAAAAGTACTTGTGCTTTTCTAGATTCGCTCGCTTCTGCGTATCAGGACCTCAATGTTCCTTTAAGGTTCCGTGTCCCTCAAACTTCCAGACACCCGTCCCTTCGACAATTTTAACGAGAGAAGATACTTGCTCTTTTTCCTCGGAGATAAGGCCTTCTTGCTTTCCCTCAGAAACTTAGACTAACTAATTTTTCAAGGGAGAATACTTAAAACAATGCATTTCGTCTCGGAAACCCACATCCATATTTAGCTTAGCCAATCAGGATTACGTTTATCTAACCTCGTTATTAATACGCGCCCACTGAAGTTAGAATAATTATTTCTATTCCGCCCTTATTAAAAACAATTTATGGAAACTTTCACTTTATGACACATTTCAAATGGCACAAAAATGATCTCAGCATCGTCTCAGCTTTGTCATTTTTCGGTACTTAAACCCCCAAATTCACTTTGCCTTGTCCATATGTCTGACCATTATCACGGAGTCTAATTAAAACTCAATCACGCTTCAAACCAGAGATGCTAAAATCATTGCAGGCTATCGATTTATTGTTGAGTCTAGCCCATTAATTAATTTTAATTATTATTTGCCTCGTGGACCGCTTCTAATGTGCTACATGACATCTTCTACAATTTGCACAATTACATAAGTACTTTCTCGAAAATTTGTCCAAGGAACGGTTTTGGAAGTATCTGAGAGACAATGAACCAAAAGGTAAAGAGACTACTCTGTTAAATGGGAAGCGAGCGAACATCGAAAGCGCAAGATAAGTTGTCTTCACTTCAGGAAATATGTTTTAGAAATATTAGTCTGAAGATAATTATTTGAACTTATTTGTCTTAATTTCATACATATTTTTTCTCTCATATGAGCCTTAAGATATATTGTTTGAATTTATTTGCCTTGAATGTTATATGAAGCATGTATTCTAAGAATTTTATTCATTATTTTCTTGATATTAGTCAGATAATTGTTTGAATATATTTGTTTATATGTCATAGTCATCGTGTATCCTAGGACCTGATTATTATTAGGTCTGTAAGATGTTTATGCCGATGAATTGTTGGTTAGCAAATAATGTGGTTAAGACAAGAAGTGAATTTTGTTTAATTGATTGGTATAATTCGATGTAAATTTTCTTAACCTACGAATCAGTGTAGTAGCAGTAGAGCAGTAATAGGGACCACACGGCTCTTTATTGCCGACCGTATGTGTACATGTATCCGATATTAGTCAAGATAGTGATTAATAGTTCACTGCAAAGTGTTAATTGTGTGAGGAGGGATAAGACTACTAAGTTGTTGTTGTTGTTGTTGTTGTTGTGGGCTTAACGCCATTTTTCAGCACACGATAGGCTATACATGGCGGCCAGTATTAATGGTGGAGGAAGAAACCGGGAAATCCCCGGAAAGAACCACCGACCCACGAGAAGCTACTGGCAAGCTTTCTCACATATCCACATTCGCCGAATCCTAGACTCGAACCGACGCAGACAGAGGTGAGATGGTAGTGATCCGTAACGAAGAGCGCTTTAGACCACTAGGCCACTCGGGGCCCCCAGAGATATTTATCTTGATAAATCGGAATATGTACATATATGCATGTACGAAAAAAATATATTGCTACACCTAGTATTACAGTCTGTAACTGACGTAGATTGTATGTTGTTCATGGCATGCTACTGGTCAGTATTTATGTCTGAACACATCGAAAGGGAATGACGTAATCCAAACCTGCTTTGCATACGATCTAAATTCTTACAGGATATCTTGAAGACTTTGGATTTATGAATACGTTTCACATCTAAACAAAGAAAAATGTGAACCAAAACGGGTTGTCACACTGTGAAAACATTTTCCAGGTTATCAAGCGAACATTATAGGAAGTGATCGTATTAGTCTCGCACTAGTCTCGCACTAGCATCGTACTTGGTTCGTATTAGTCTCATAATGGTCGCGTTCTGGTCAAGTTGCAAGTCATACAGTGATAGTTAACATCAAGCATATCGACTTGAAATTTTGCTATATATATATATATATATATATATATATATATATATATATATATATATATATATATATATATATATTGTTTTTGACGTTGGATTTCCTTGCACAAAACTAACACTATGGAAGCTAATCTCATCATTCATGTTATTGTGAAATATACTGTTGAAATTTATCAAAATGTCCGTGCATGCATATGTAATTCTGAGCATTAATGTAATTGTGAAATATACTGTTGAAATGTATCGAAATGTCCGCGCATGCATATGTAATTTTGATCATTAATGTTACTGTGAAATATACTGTTGGAATGTGTTCATATATTCATGCAAGAGTTTGTTCGTTCGTGTATTCAGGAAGTCGTTGAAGCATAATGATCAATTGTGCAGAATACTCCGATAATAACACAACAAGTCAACCTACTACTTATCCTTAAAAATAAAACAAAACCAAAAACGTTAACAATAATTCTCTTGTAATGGAAACTATTGCAATCTGGTCGTATATACGTATATAAGTGTTTCTCTGTTGTTTCTTCCATTAATACGTTTGTCATCAATCTTCTTCAGATTCCTATCCGACCCAGTGCGCGGGAAAATGTCGATAATTTCTAAGTTCTGTTTTGGCAATTTAAAAAAGGCCGCTCAAGGTAATGAACATGAATAAGTGGCATGCAACCCAGCGTGATTCACAGATGTAGGAACAATTTCAATATTTCTGGTGTGACCCTCTCAGTAAGTAAGGAGAGCGTCTACTGGAAATTAGGAGGCGACGTCGAAAGAGTTAGACGACCTCGTATGCCATTGACAAAAAGGAACAATTGATAAAAACAACCCTCTTAACAATACAGTATTTCTTAGTATTTGTATTACTTTTCTCTTTTTATGCATTATTCCTGACATATCATGTTGCTTTTCACGATCTATATTGTCAGTCATATATGTGTCTCTTCACAAACATTTGTTGAAGTTTTTGATGTAAATATCTGTTAAATTTATGGAAAATTGCCATAGTATTATGAGCTTGTCTACGATATGTATCTTAGTGTTTATTTGTATTTGCGTACAGAGAGAGGTGGATAGGCAGAGAGTACCTTGTATGCCATTTCCATGAGAGAATCAAATATGTCCATAATGAATCACAACGCTGTCTCCGTATTATTCATCTCCAAGACGAAACTCTCGCTCTACTGTTACTCCGTGAGTACACCTGTAATGAAACAAATATAATTACTTTGCTGATATAATGAACGTAGAACTTCATTCATGTTCAGAAAATAATTATTCCTAGCTAACTCGATCACTTTTGCTTTTTCTTATTTGTCCACAATCGAAAGAGAAACACACGTTGAACGAACGGCAGGGAAAAACATAACGTGGTCAATGAATGAATCAACTCATACACTCCCTTCTGTCTTGTAGTTGAAAGAGGAGGAAGTCTGACATGGATAGTGTTATTCTTCTCTTAGCCACCAATTCATGTGTAATTTGAGGACTGTTTATGGCGTAAAGTTCATTTTTAGATTAGTATGTATGTATGTATGTATGGATGGATGGATGGATGGATGTATGTATGTATGGATGGATGGATGGATACATGTATGTATGTATGTATGTATGTATGTATGTACGTATGTATGTAAGTACGTATGCATGTATGTATATATGTATGTATGTATGTATGTATGCATGCATGCATGCATGCATGTATGTATGTATGTATGTATGTATGTATGTATGTATGTACGCAAGTATGTATGTATGTATCTATGTATGTATGTATGTATGTATGCATGTATGTATGTATGTATGTACGTATCTACGTATGTATGCATGTATGTATGTATGTATGTATGTATGTATGTATGTATGTAACTGAAGCCATCCTGATCACCACGGAAACACTTCCTCTTTCACACATTTTACTTCTCAAATTAAGTATCGGCAATACTAACATTAAATTTTCACGGAGAGTACGAAACCTAGGTGTCGCTCTTGACTTTATACTTTAATTAAATATACATGTTACGAACATTTGCAAAGTTGCAAATCTGCAGCTGAGACGCATCAGCTTCATTCCCAATTCTCTTTCGGCTGATGCCAGAAAAGCACGTGTTTGTTCCTTAGTACTTTCAAGACTGGACTATTGTAATTCATTTCGGTCTGGTTCGTTGTGTACTATATAAACTTTTCAAAAATTACAAAACACGGCAACTCGGATCATCTTAGAACTGAGCACACCTCTCCACTGCTCTGTAATCTTCACTGACTACCCGTTCGATTAAGAAATCAAACATAAAATCTGCTCATTTTGCTACATTTCGTTGACTGGCTCAGACCGTATTATTTGACCCCATCCATGCGTAGACCCCATCCTAAAACTTCCTCTCCTCTTTCGAGAACTCGCATTCTCACTGTTCCCACTCTTAAACGAAATCATACAGTCCATGTACATAGAGGAAATTCCACATATCTCTTAGACACAAGGACACTGTTCTCTCATTCAAGAGTGCCCTTAACACTCACCGATTTCCACTACAAGAACAAACTTCCTTACATTTGTCAGCATGCTTTTCCTTTGTAATTTCATGGTGTTTGTTTTTTGTAATATTGTCTTTACATATATCTTTATATATATTTTATCTGTTATCTAATATTGTAAAGCACTTAGAGCTTCTAGAGATTAGACGCTGTACTAAATCCACTATATGTATGTATTTATACATGTATGGATGCATGCATGCATGCACGCACGCACGCACGCACGTATGTATACATGTATGTATATTTTAGAAAACGTTTGAACGAAAGGGTTGTTGAGTTGGCATGGGTGAAAGAGGAAACTAATCGAAGATAAACGAAGACTATGCAATAATTACCATCAATTTGATAATGTCGGTGCAAAAAGTCCATCGATGACACCAAACGAAGGCGAAGCACACTGATTTGGTTTGTTCTGTTGCTTTATCGTGTTCTTTAGGTTTTTACACTAGCACCAATTTAATGAAAATGGATTACTTCGTGAAACGTAAACGGTTGTAAGTTAATTGCATATATTTTATAAATAATTTTCTCTTGCACTTTTTTGTTCAAAGTTAAACACTTTCTAGGCGCGTTTCAGAAAATTTCACAACATTTTGCAATAAAAGAGAGTCTTCGTTTCCGGCAACCAATTTTAAAAAGAAAATACAAACCGGGCATGAAGAACATTTTTAACCAATGTCTGTACAGAAAGAACGGTAATTGGCTATCTTTTTCTCTCGACGGATTGCATATACAGTTAATTCTGGTGATTACAGGGCTTAAAATTTCCCTAGTTTCTTATACCCAGAATATGAATGGTGACCTCTAACTGTTATTTTCCTTCAGATCGGAACACTCGAATACATTTAAGATTCATTGACTGTGTCATTTTATTATATTCGGCCCTTGCAGCTATGACATAAAGCAACTATAACAATATTAGAGCAAATAACCCCAAATTATTTACATTTAAATGTGTTTCCAAGGCGTCACAGATACCATCAATCACTTTTGGCGGAGGAATACGAATAATACATTATACAGTCGTTGCTTGTTTCTGGTAATTTATTGAAACCCTTTTGCATGCCAATCGTACATTATTCTCACCAATCCCATTAATTCGGGCACTGAGGATACACATAATTATCTTCGACGATGAAATATTCAAGAAAAGATCTGAAGAGTTATCTGAACACTTAATGGACCAAGGTCAAAACAAAGGCATGATAGCGTAGGCTGTCCAAAGGTTTGAACAAATAAAACGCATTGACCTATTAAAATACTGACAGAAAGAAAAGGTTGATTGGGCAACGTTTATCCTGACTTATGATCGATATATATATATATATATATATATATATATATATATATATATATATAGAGAGAGAGAGAGAGAGAGAGAGAGACAGAGACAGAGAGACAGAGAGAGACAGAGACAGACAGACAGACAGACAGAGATGGAGAAAACATAAACTATATACAGTTTTGTTTGCACAAGATTTGTTTCGATTTCCCTAGTGAACACTGAATGTCAAGATCAGTTGAGAAATTTGGATTTGTATGTGAAATGCGCAGACCATTGTTGACGTGCATGCTGTCATTCAAGCGTTTCTTAAAGCACTGATGGGCTTCACAATACCATTTGTGATGAAGTAGTGTTACACGATTATTATTTTGTTAATTGCCTTTAGAGAAGATGATGCATTTATTCAGTCAGGCCATCTCCTGAATCTAATATGATCTTCACTTTCGATCACTATGCAATCGCCAAGGAACCAGTCCGTGCATGTGTTGTAATGCATCATTCGTTTTTATTTTCCTTGTCAATTTGTGTAGAGTTTACACTACAGCTTATCTTGTTGTTCTTGGTTGTAGCAGTTTTGGACGTTTTACTTGTTTAATTTTTACTTGTTTCTTTTATTCAGGCTAAGGGTGACGTTTAATATTTAATGATACCTTCTTTTCAGTTCAATCAGAAATTTTTAGACCAATCACCAAAATAAAGACATCATAATGAGAATAGGAACTTTGGTCATTTATTTTTTGTATTTTTTGTACTACATTCATATCATGCTTATGGTCATTTAGTTTTGTAATATATTCATATCATGCTTGCATGAAAATGGTTTGTGTGAAAGAGTGAGCGAGAGACTCCCAATATAAGGACTGTATTGTGTGCTCTCATTAAGAATTCCCGGACCCAACATTCTTTCTACTTTATACTACAATGGCTGATATTATAAACCACCCTTCTTGATTGAATGTACTTTCATCTAACGTGATAAAATGAATTATAACACCCATTCTAATTGGTTAAAATCTGTTATAGTGAAAACTTCGCCCCTGATAAATATTGTCAATCATACAGATCCGCTGCCATTCCATGCTGCAGCAAGTATCTGGGATTTTACAACTAAGAGTCAGGTGCGGGGAGGTATTTTTCAGACGAATAATGAAATTTTAAAGCTGAGACAATCCCCAGAAACCTCAAGAAATCCTTGGATGACGATTGCTTTTGGAACCTGAGGCAATGTCAGAATGAAATTTAAATTTATGAGATTAAATGCATTAGATCTTATTCCCATGCTATATTATTGGCGTCTTTGGCTCAGACCTGAAATTATATTGTTAGTTTTATTTGCATTTAGCCTTATGGGTCTTGAATTAAACTGTAAGGAGTACAAGCTGGCATATGTTTATTTATTAACAAAATAAAGCATTCTTTTACAAAACGCCATACTGCAATCAGCATACAATTTACTATCGAAAACACTGACAGAAACCCCTTTCTGAATTCTACATTGATTTGTGGTTGCTTCATAGAATTTTCTTGTGATTGATATAAAGGTAAATTATTATATATCGTCCACAGTAAAGAACCTACTTTTGATTGATATAATGGTACGTTTTAATATATCGTACACAATAAATAACCATCTTGTGATTGATTTAAAGGTAAATTATCATATATCGTTTACAATAAATAACCATCTTGTGACTGACATAAATGTAAATTATGATGTATTTTACCCAATAAACAACCTTCTTGTGATTGACATAAAGGTAAATTACCATATATGGTATACAATAAATAACCTTCTTTATCACATATAACTTAATTTCGATACCAAAATTATCACTTGAAAACGGACAATAAAACTGGTAACACGAAGCAAAGCTATGTTATTATAATAAATTTAGAGAAAACGAATATTCCATTCCGATCATCCAATTCTGTTCTGCAACAGTAGACCCCGGAAAGTTGCCAGGTAGATGTGCTTCCTTTATGTTTTCTTCATTCTTTTATTAACACCTCTAAATGTGTTAATTAAAAGTTCTCTTCTTTTAAAAGAACATAAGGATAAGCTGAAACATTAGCGTCAGAAATAGATTCATTAAAAATATTCTTCGTTTTAAAACGGCGTGACAGGAAATCAGACTAATTTTATACATAGACCCTTGATAACATTCAATCATCGTGAGATAACAGGCATTGAAATAAACAAGAAAATATGTATGAGAGAAATGTTGTTATGAGCCTATTAATAATAATAATAATAATAATAATAATAATAATTGTAATTTTAGAGGACAAAACATTTGGCATTTAAGCCAATCTCCTATACTTGATTTTTGTACACACTTGTATACATCAGATACGAAATCCCACTTATCAAAAAAACTTAAACGTTCAAAAAAATGACGAGTAACACAACAGGAGATGATGCCATTAATATACAACGATTAAAAAAGACGAAATATGCAGTACAACTGGAATGCAAGTATTGATATCATTAGTGGTGAGACAAAAATTATTCATTATACAAGAGCTTCGATTTACAGTAAGGCGACCATTACACAACGGCTTTGATTTACAGTAAGGTGGTCATAATAGAAAAAAAGTGGATTTACAGTAAGGTAGTCAAATAGGAAAACTTGAATTTACAGTAAGGTGATCATTGTACATTATCATACAGAATTTTTTCAATCGAACACATTCACAGAATTGTAACCAATTTAATATCGAAATCATTTCTGACGAGGATTTTAAAATATTGTTTTTTGTTTCATTATTCGGGCAGTTAGTTTGTGTAATTAGTAATCTTATCCGCTTGTGCGTTACTGCACTTGGCCTCATTGGCACACCCATCATCTGAGATTTGTAAACTATGTTTACTGTAATATAATTTAGGAAAATTTTCAGAAAGATAATTTGAAGAAAAAAAGACAGTTGCGATTAACGTAGAAGTTGCAATGAAAATTGTTATCAATGAAAATTGTTGTAATTGAAGAAAGATAAAAGATGTTGGAAGTATACAGAGGCAATGTCGAGGTCATTTAGAACATGCTTGAGTGTTGACATTGTCGACTGTGTCCGAGTGTCATACAAGTAATGTTTGATCAATATGTGTGTATTTTACTTTGTGTACACCACTTTTGAACAGATTAAATATCTGTCTGAAGACATTCGGCAATGAGTTTAGAGCCGAATAGTGGATAGTTATATAATCAGCAAACATAGAAGAATTAGAATATTCAAGACACAGATGAAGATAATTAATAAAGATTAGAAAATAGACAGTTGCTAGATGGGGTATGCGGTCAAGAAGTGTTCTGTTTTTTCCTCTGGAATACCGAGTGTTTTGCTTTGTTTTTACTTGCTGGATTCTTGAGTCTAGGTCAGAAAAGTCTCTGATGAAGAATGAGGTACTAATATATGAGCAGATAAGGCAAATATGTACACGTGATTAGTAATAATACATTGCTTTTTGCCCACAGTAATTTAAGGTCATCGAATTAAACAAAGCTGTACATAAAAGACTGTGACGTGACTTTTCGACTAAACGTTTTCACCTGATTCCAACCGGAAATAATGTATGTCATGCTCTGCATTATTATTTCCCCTTGACACATGGGAAGATCTTCCAGAGCTGGGAAACATTTTATATCTTATTCCTCAAGAAATATCAGGTTTTCTGTTGTTATTGTTGTTTTTGCATTGTTTCGTTTTTCTAAACTTTGGTTATTTGAACTTTTATGTTTTTCGAGTGTACCTTACTTGCTAAATCTTTAAGTTCGTTTTCGACATCTACACCCATAGAATATAAATTCAATTCAAGAACTGGATAATTGCTTTTTAAAAATGTTGACCTAAGGAGATTCATAAATTATGTGCTTAGCGTTATATTAGATGACATATTGTTTCCTTCTGGAAAGAATTGAGAAATTGTTCTTCATTTACTATTCCCTTACAAAACATAGAATATATAGAATACGATTTTTCCTCCTTTTCTGAAGACGGGTTAGATTACTGCATTGTTAAAGTACCTTTCGATACCTGGGTTAGATTACTGCATTGTTACAGCACCTTTCGATACTTGGGTTAGATTACTGCATTGTTACAGTACTTTTCGATATTTGGGTTAGATTACTCCATTCTTACAGTACCTGTTGACACTTGGGTTAGGTTACTGCATTGTTCAAGTAACTGCTGACACTTGGGTTAGATTACTGCATTGTTACAGTACCTGCTGACACTTGGGTTAGAATACTGCATTGGTACAGTACCTTTCGACACTTGGGATAGATTACTGCGTTGTTACAGTACCTATTGACACTTGGGTTAGATTACTGCATTGTTACAGTACCTGTTGACAATTGGGCTAGATTACTGCATTGTTACAGTACCGTTCGAAACTTGGGTTAGATTACTGCATTGTTTGCTGTACCTGTTGACACTTGGCTTAGATTACTGCATTGTTTGCTGTACATGTTGACACTTGGGTTAGATTACTGCATTGTTTACTGTACCTGTTGAAACTTGAGTTAGATAACGGCATTGTTACAGTACCGTTCGACACTTAATAATAATAATAATAATAATAATGAGGACTTTGTATAGCGCCTAATCTTTAGAAGCTCTAAGCGCTTTACAACATTGACAACACTTAAAAAACATATATAATGATATGATTACAAAAATAAAAAGAAACACCACGAAATTAGAAAACAGAAAACATGCTGTAAATATTTAAGGTAAGGAAACATTATTAGGTCTTTAAGTCTGTTCTTGCAGTTGAAATACTAATTGCAGGTAACTTGAAATAGTCAACATCGAAATCGCATCGAATGTTTTCTCAGTTTTTTGATTTTGTGCATAATCTATTTTCCAATTTTTTTGAGGAGGAGGAACATACAGTAATATATTTTCCTGATTTTCGCGATTATGAAATGATGGTGGAAACCTCAAACTTCAAAAACTTCATAGAGGAAGTAATATTTATATACTTAATTTTCAAATAAACCTAATAAAATCAATCTGTAATATAAAGAGATAATGTATTTATTTCTTTTGTACTCTCTCTTTAGAATCAATGATTGGACATCAGGAACCTTTACAATTATATCTACTACTCCGGTGGTTTAGTGGTTAGAGCGTACGCCTCGAATGCTGAAGGTCGTGGGTTCGAACCCCGCCCGAGTCATACCAAATATTTATAAAAATGGTAGTAGCAGCTCCTTTACTGGGCGTTCCGCAGTAAGAAGTTAATGTTAGGACTGGTTGGCCTGTTGTTTGGGTAATGTGACAGGGTGCCCCAGTGGTTGGCATCACTGAAAACTTCCACACTGCAAATCGTAGCGATATGACTGGAAAAATTTTAAAGCTCCGTTAATAATCCAAAACACACACACACACACACACACACACACACACACACACACACACACACACAATAATATCTAGCGGATAATATGAATGTGTTTTGGAAAAACATATGCTAGAAAGATATACTACGTTAATGAATCCGAGATATACTGAACTTGGGTTTCAGTTTAATATTTTGTCTAGAAAATCTAAAATTCAGCAAAGGGATTCACCGTTAAGCACAGTACAATAAAGTCTTCTATTACTTACCTATAAGGTTAGATATGTATATGAATATTTCTAATATATATATATATATATATATATATATATATATATATATATATATATATATATATGCGTACATACATACGTACACACACATGCATACATACATACATACACACATACATACATACATGTATGCATACATACATACATACATACATACAGACACACACATAAATACATACATACATACATACATACATGCATACATACATACATACATACATACATACATACATGCATACATACATACATGTATGCATGCACGCACGCACGCACGCAAATACACACACATATACATACATAGCTAAGTCTCATAACTATATCTCATTACCTAGATTCTTTCAGCTTTAATTCAGGGCGACGATGATCTGGAGACGATGATCTCATCGATACCGTGAACATTAGATATATTTTTCATTACATATAACTTTAAAAGGTCGGCATTAAAAATGGCTATAAACATAGGTCAATCTTCAATTTCTTATATAAAAAAAACAATAGCAGCATAACAAGGAAAAAGCGCTATTATAAATTATTTGTATTAATCTTGATTTGTAATAGCACAAAATGACACGTTTCCTAAACTGTATCCTGGAGTAATTTGTGCGCTTTGCTAAGTGATCTTAAAAATTTCACAACTTGAAAGATGAAGTGATATTCTCATATTTATTTTTTTAAAATCAGCATACTGAAAGCAGTAAATAAATAACGTATTTGCGTTCTAATTAAAATCCAGTTTCGACGTCGGAGAGCATTTAAGTTATTGTCTAGCCTTGAAAATAAATAAATTATATAATTGTGTATGGCCGCTATAAATTTATTTTTGACTGCTATCTATTTAGAATCTGGTTTCCATGTTTAAATCGATGTAAAAAGCCATACATCTGTGGCTAATGTGTTCAAGTACAGTCGCTGTTATCTGGAAATATCAGAGTCAAACTGTCTCAAAAGCCACATCTCTGGTTGCTATATTTAGACTATCAACGGTCTGATCTAATACATTCAAAACCTGATTGCATTTCAATTGCATTAAAAGCTATTTTATTTTTCTTCGTCATTTTAATGACTGTGACCCGGCCTCCTTTTACATTATTTGGTTTATCTTTTTTAATGTCTTACAGCTTCTTAGAGACATAAGTCATTGTTAAGAAATAATTCCACTTTTATCAGCGAGAGCTATTCCTGATTTGTCGCCTCTACATTTGCTTCGCACATACAACGTTAAAAGCATAACTTGACTTCCTTTAAATATTAGGACTTTAAGTACACCCTTAGAATACTTATTGCTAATGAACAGCAACAGAAGTTAATGGAAAGCAGGGCGTCATTCACAAACTCTAATTTCATATGATACGCAAAGAATCTACAATTTCAATGTCATGAAAAATTTTGTTTGTCCTCGTAGGAATATCCGGAAACAAGTGCTCGTATTCGAATAGTAACTGTTCAAGTTCATTTCTTTCTTGTTGTTGCAAATGTAAAAGTTTCTGGTCTAGATCTTTCATAATTTCCGAATTCCGAAGATTTCTTACTCCAAGATCAACGGTGTCCAATTGAATTTCTTCACTTAAATCCTCAGTTGGTGGGACATGTACAACTAAATTAATTGTATGATGTACTTGGCTATCTCTTTCAATATACTCCTTTAACATGTTAATGTGGCAAAGTTTTTTTGTTTTCGCCTCCCAGGAATATTTATGATGTAATTTAAATCATTTACTTTCTTTTCAACCGTGCATGGACAATAATACTTGGCCTGAAGGGGATTTTCTGGAATGGGCAAGAGTGCTAGAACTCTATCACCAGGCTGAAAACACCTATCCTTTGAGTTTTTATCATATCTTGATTTCGTTCTGGACTGAATAGAGCGCAGATTTCCTCTTACGACCTCACAAGCCTTTGAGAATTTGTATTTAAAATCAGAAACATAATCAAGAAGATTGAGCTCAGTATCTTCATTTGAATGAAGTTTCTCTTTCAACAATTTCAAAGGTCCACGCACAGTATGTCCGAAAACTAGTTCAAAGGGACTGAATCGTAAAGATTCTTGAACGGACTCCCTAACAGCAAACAAAAGCAAATGAATGCCTTCATCTCAATCTTTGCTCGTATGAAAGAAACATGATCGAATCATATTCTTTAAAGTCTGATGAAATATTTCTAAGGCCCCTTGGCTCTCAGGGTGATAGGCACAAGATTTAAATTCTTTAATGCCTAATTTGTGCATAGCTTGCTGGAAAATTCCAGACATGAAATTTGACCCTTGATCCTATTCGACAGATTTGGGAAGGCCAAATTGAGTAAAAAAAAACTTTATCAAAGCTTTTACTATAGTTTTGGTTGTAATATTCCTCAAAGGAATTGCCTCTGGGAATCTTGTTGACGCACACACAATGGTCAACAAATATTGGTTGCCTGACTTGGTCTTAGGTAAGGGACCAACACAATCTACCATAATTCTGCTAAATGGTTCGTCAAATGCAGGAATTGGTTGCAGATAAGCCTTAGGTATCTTCTGATTGGGTTTTCCTACCATTTGACAAGTATGACAAGATCTACAAAATTAACAAACATCACTTTTGAATTGTAGCCAATAAAAGTGAGTCAAGATCTTGTTATAAGTTTTATTTATCCCTAAATGACCAGCCAGAGGAGTTTCATGGGCCAAACTAAGTATTTCCTGTCTGTGAGATTTTGGAACTTCAATCTGATAGTTCACTAACCATTCGTCATTAGCAGGTACCTCGGAAGGTCTCCATTTTCTCATAAGAATTCCATTTTTAATGAAATAACAGAAAGGTACTTCAGTGTCGTCAGTTTCACTAATGGCCCTCTGAAACAAAAAGCAGATCTCAGGATCTTTTCATGTTCGACGACAAGTGATTGTCGATTATCACCCTGATTAGATAAAAGAGAATGAGTATTTAAAAGAGGATCACTATGATCAATACCTTTTGATTGATCCAAATTAGAAGTGAAAGTGACCTCATCAAAAGCCTGACCAATACATGTGTCAGCTAAAGGAATATTTTCCTTATCAAAATCATTCTCAAGAGCTTTCTTTGCCATAGCTCTGTTAACTGCACAAGCTGGGTATTAATCAGGGTATTCTTTTTCAATAGGATCAACTTTCTGATCCAAAGACAGCTTGTCAGTTACAAGTGGATTAACCACAACCATGTCTCCAGCTAGGTCGTTGCTTAGCAACAAATGAATGCCCTCAACAGGTAAGTTAGACACTATAACGACTGTCACAGGTCCTGAAACTAAGTCTGATGACAAATGTACAGAATGGAAAGGAACATTAACAAAGCCGCACTCTACTCCCTGAATGACAACACTCTCATTAGAACAGGACTTCTCAGAAAAAGGCAAAGTACCTGATAATAAAAGACTCTGAAAAGCTCCTGTATCCCTTAAAATTTTAAAAGGGATAGGATTGGCCAAATCGCCCAAGAGTGATATAGAACCCTTCGACATGAATG
>JAECUM010049860.1:0-10349 GCA_016617855.1 Megalonaias nervosa | reverse complement strand
GGTAATCGGCTAAATTTTGAAAGACTTTGAAAGCAATCCAGTTACGGGTAATCTCCCAAATTTTGAAAGACTTTGAAAGCAATCCAGTTACGGGTAATCTGCCAAATTTTGAAAGACTTTGAAAGCAATCCAGTTACGGGTAATCGGTCAAATTTTGAAAGACTTTGAAAGCAATCCAGTTACGGGTAATCTGCCAAATTTTAAAAGACTTTGAAAGCAATCCAGTTACGGGTAATCGGCCAAATTTTGAAAGACTTTGAAAACAATCCAGTTACGGGTTATCGGCTAAATTTTGAAAGACTTTGAAAGCAATCCAGTTACGGGTAATCGGCCAAATTTTGAAAGACTTTGAAAGCAATCCAGTTACGGGTAATCGGCCAAATTTTCAAAGACTTTGAAAGCAATCCAGTTACGGGTAATCGGCCAAATTTTGAAAGACTTTGAAAGCAATCCAGTTACGGCTAATCGGCCAAATTTTGAAAGACTTTGAAAGCAATCCAGTTATGGGTGATCGGCCAAATTTTGAAAGACTTTGAAAGCAATCCAGTTACGGGTAATCGGCCAAATTTTGAAAGACTTTGAAAGCAATCCAGTAACGGGTAATAGGCCAAATGTTGAAAGACTTTGAAAGCAATCCAGTTACGGGTAATCTGCAAAATTTTGAAAGACTTTGAAAGCAATCCAGTTACGGGTAATCTGCCATATTTTGAAAGACTTTCAAAGCAATCCATTTATGGGTAATCGACCAAATTTTGAAAGACTTTGAAAGCAATCCAGTTACGGGGAATGTGAAAAATTTTGAAAGACTTTGAAAGCAATCCAGTTACGGGTAATCGGCTAAATTTTGAAAGACTTTGAAAGCAATCCAGTTACGGGTAATCAGCCAAATTTTGAAAGACTTTGAAAGCAATCCAGTTACGGGTAATCGGTGAAATTTTGAAAGACATTGAAAGCAATCCAGTTACGGGTAATCTGCCAAATTTTGAAAGACTTTGAAAGCAATCCAGTTACGGGTAATCGGCCAAATTTTAAAAGACTTTGAAAGCAATCCAGTTACGGGTAATCGGCCAAATTTTGAAAGACTTTGAAAGCAATCCAGTTACGGGTGATCGGCCAAATTTTGAAAGACTTTGAAAGCAATCCAGTTACGGGTAATCGGCCAAATTTTGAAAGACTTTGAAAGCAATCCAGTTACGGGTAATCTGCCAAATTTTGAAAGACTTTGAAAGCAATCCAGTTACGGGTAATTCGCTAAATTTTGAAAGACTTTGAAAGCAATCCAGTTACGGGTAATCTGCCAAATTTTGAAAGACTTTGAAAGCAATCCAGTCACGGGTAATCGGCCAAAATTTGAAAGACTTTGAAAGCAATCCAGTTACGGGTAATCGGCTAAATTTTGAAAGACTTTGAAAGCAATCCAGTTACGGGTAATCGGCCAAATTTTGAAAAACTTTGAAAGCAATCCAGTTACGGGTAATCAGCCAAATTTTGAAAGACTTTGAAAGCAATCCAGTTACGGGTAATCGGCCAAATTTTGAAAGACTTTGAAAGCAATCCAGTTACGGGTAATCTGCCAAATTTTGAAAGACTTTGAAAGCAATCCAGTTACGGGTAATCGGCCAAATTTTGAAAGACTTTGAGAGCAATCCAGTTACGGGTAATCGGTCAAATTTTGAAAGACTTTGAAAGCAATCCAGTTATGGGTAATCGGCCAAATTTTGAAAGACTTTGAAATCAATCCAGTTTACGGGTCCAGTTCTGCCAAATTTTGAAAGACTTTGAAAGCAATCCAGTTACGGGTAATCGGCCAAATTTTGAAAGACTTTGAAACCAATCCAGTTACGGGTAATCGGCTAGATTTTGAAAGACTTTGAAAGCAATCCAGTTACGGGTAATCGGCTAAATTTTGAAAGACTTTTAAAGCAATCCAGTTACGGGTACTCGGCCAAATTTTGAAAGACTTTGAAAGCAATCCATTTACGGGTAATCTGCCAAATTTTAAAAGACTTTGAAAGCAATCCAGTTACGGGTAATCTGCCAAATTTTGAAAGACTTTGAAAGCAATCCAGTTACGGGTAATCTTCTAAATTTTGAAAGACTTTGAAAGCAATCCAGTTACGGGTAATCGGCCAAATTTTGAAAGACTTTGAAAGCAATCCAGTTACGGGTAATCTGCGAAATTTTCAAAGACTTTGATAGCAATCCAGTTATAGGTAATCGGCCAAATTTTGAAAGACTTTGAAAGCAATCCAGTTACGGGCAATCTGCCAAATTTTGAAAGACTTTGAAAGCAATCCAGTTACGGGTAATCGGCTAAATTTTGAAAGACTTTGAAAGCAATCCAGTTACGGGTAATCTGCCAAATTTTGAAAGACTTTGAAAGCGATCCAGTTACGGGTAATCGGCCAAATTTTGAAAGACTTTCAAAGCAATCCAGTTATGGGTAATCGGCCAAATTTTGAAAGACTTTGAAAGCAATCGAGTTACGGGTACTCGGCCAAATTTTGAAAGACTTTGAAAGCAATCCAGTTACGGGTAATCGGCCAAATTTTGAAAGACTTTGAAAGCAATCCAGTTATGGGTAATCGGCTAAATTTTGAAAGACTTTGAAAGCAATCCAGTTACGGGTAATCGGCCAAATTTTGAAAGGCTTTGAAAGCAATCCAGTTACGGGTAATCTGCCAAATTTTTAAAGACTTTGAAAGCAAACCAGTTATAGGTAATCGGCGAAATTTTTAAAGACTTTGAAAGCAATCCAGTTACGGGGAATCTGCTAAATTTTGAACGACTTTGAAAGCTATCCATTTACGGGTAATCGGTCAGATTTTGAAAGACTTTGGAAGGAATCCGGTTACGGGTAATCGGCCAAATTTTGAAAGACTTTGAAAGCAATCTAGTTACGGGTAATCTGCCAGATTTTGAAAGACTTTAAAAGCAATCCAGTTACGGGTAATCTGCCAAATTTTGAAAGACTTTGAAAGCAGTCCAGTTATGGGTAATCTGCCAAATTTTGAAAGACTTTGAAAGCAATCCATTTACTAGTAATCGGCCAAATTTTGAAAGACTTTGAAAGCAATCCAGTTACGGGTAATCGGCGAAATTTTGAAAGACTTTGAAAGCAATCCAGTTATGGGTAATCGGCCAAATTTTGAAAGACTTTCAAAGCAATCCAGTTATGGGTAATCTGCCAAATTTTCAAAGACTTTGAAAGCAATCCAGTTACGGGGAATCTGCTAAATTTTGAAAGACTTTGAAAGCAATCCAGTTACGGGTAATCTGCCAAATTTTGAAAGACTTTGAAAGCAATCCAGTTACGGGTAATCGGCCAAATTTTGAAAGACTTTGAAAGCAATCCAGTTACGGGTAATCTGCCAAATTTTGAAAGACTTTGAAAGCAATCCAGTTACGGGTAATCTGCCAAATTTAGAAAGACTTTGAAAGCAATCCAGTTACGGGTACTCGGCCAAATTTTGAAAGACTTTGAAAGCAATCCATTTACGGGTAATCTGCCAAATTTTAAAAGACTTTGAAAGCAATCCAGTTACGGGTAATCTGCCAAATTTTGAAAGACTTTGAAAGCAATCCAGTTACGGGTAATCTTCTAAATTTTGAAAGACTTTGAAAGCAATCCAGTTACGGGTAATCGGCCAAATTTTGAAAGACTTTGAAAGCAATCCAGTTACGGGTAATCTGCGAAATTTTCAAAGACTTTGATAGCAATCCAGTTATAGGTAATCGGCCAAATTTTGAAAGACTTTGAAAGCAATCCAGTTACGGGCAATCTGCCAAATTTTGAAAGACTTTGAAAGCAATCCAGTTACGGGTAATCGGCCAAATTTTGAAAGACTTTGAAAGCAATCCAGTTACGGGTAATCGGCTAAATTTTGAAAGACTTTGAAAGCGATCCAGTTACGGGTAATCTGCCAAATTTTGAAAGACTTTAAAAGCAATCCAGTTACGGGTAATCGGCCAAATTTTGAAAGACTTTGAAAGCAATCCAGTTACGGATAATGTGGCAAATTTTGAAAGACTTTGAAAGCAATCCATTTACGGGCAATCGGCCAAATTTTGAAAGACTTTGAAAGCAATCCAGTTATGGGTAATCGGCTAAATTTTGAAAGACTTTGAAAGCAATCCAGTTACGGGTAATCGGCCAAATTTTGAAAGGCTTTGAAAGCAATCCAGTTACGGGTAATCTGCCAAATTTTTAAAGACTTTGAAAGCAAACCAGTTATAGATAATCGGCGAAATTTTTAAAGACTTTGAAAGCAATCCAGTTACGGGGAATCTGCTAAATTTTGAACGACTTTGAAAGCTATCCATTTACGGGTAATCGGTCAGATTTTGAAAGACTTTGGAAGGAATCCGGTTACGGGTAATCGGCCAAATTTTGAAAGACTTTGAAAGCAATCTAGTTACGGGTAATCTGCCAGATTTTGAAAGACTTTAAAAGCAATCCAGTTACGGGTAATCGGTGAAATTTTGAAAGACATTGAAAGCAATCCAGTTACGGGTAATCTGCCAAATTTTGAAAGACTTTGAAAGCAATCCAGTTACGGGTAATCGGCCAAATTTTCAAAGACTTTGAAAGAAATCCAGTTACGGGTAATCGGTCAAATTTTGAAAGACTTTGAAAGCAATCCAGTTACGGGTAATCGGCCAAATTTTGAAAGACTTTGAAAGCAATCCAGTTACGGGTAATCGGCCAAATTTTGAAAGACTTTGAAAGCAATCCAGTTACGGGTAATCGGCCAAATTTTGAAAGACTTTGAAAGCAATCCAGTTATGTGTAATCGGCCAAATTTTGAACGACTTTGAAAGCAATCCAGTTACGGGTAATCGGCCAAATTTTGAAAGACTTTCAAAGCAATCCAGTTACGGGTAATCGGCCAAATCTTGAAAGACTTTGAAAGCAATCCAGTTACGGGTTATCTGCCAAATTTTGAAAGACTTTGAAAGCAAACCAGTCACGGGTAATCGGCCAAATTTTGAAAGACTTTGAAAGCAATCCAGCCTACAATAGCAAAGGTCTCAACGTCTACTTGTCGTATGGCATACTTAGCGATACCGCTATCAGGGTCTGATGGATCTTACGGCCTACTCTACGTAAGAATTATTCAAACTCGCTTCCTTCATGATGGCTATGAAATCGCTGTCATTACTATCAGATTGAAGATTGTGCTTCTGCAAGTTAGTCTTAGAGGTACATCGACTCCGTTCTACAAATACTTACATTGCAGCCTTATGACCAAGAGCAAGCGTTCTAGAATCTGAAAATGGTTCTCTTGCTCGATTTTATTTAGTCATTGGATAAATCATTGATTGTGGTCAACGTCATCGGTGAACTTGTGTCGAGTTTCCACACCATACATATATCGGTAGTGAAGGGGGATACTTTACTGACAATGGAAATTAGCATTACAAGACCCCCCAGGGAACGTTTACGGACACAATTTATACGGACAAAAGGTTGGGACTATATACGGACAAAATTTATACGGACAAAAGGTTGCGACTATATACGGACAAGGGAAAGTTTAACTTAGGTTGGATTGGTATAGGGTCTATAGGAATGGAACAGGTAGGGTGACGTCATGTTACTGGTCATTGGCAACAATGTTGCAAGGGGGTGACCTCAATCGGGCCAAACAGCAAACAGCGATAGTGGGAAAAAAAATGCTATGACGTTATGTCCCGCTCCGCCAAGCGGGTAAGTTCAGCTAGTTCAGAAACTATACCAATAATAACGCTTGGTGGGCAGGACATAGAACTGGATAGAACGCTTGGCGGGGCGGGACTGGCGGGACATAGACATAGACAAAGAAACAAGTACAAACACCAAACAAATATACACATATTTGGCAAAGAGAGTAAATCTTTTCGAGGCAATGTAGTAGCCCTGAAAATGGCCTTTGGGTTCTTTTATTTTCTCCTGTTATTTCACCATCTCCTCACTTTCTCTATTATTCCTTTCTTCTTCGTTTCATTCTCTGGTATCCAGTCAAAATGTCCCATTGATCTAAACTTTTCCTGTATCTTGATCCAATTTTTGATTGAGTCTGTTAAAGGTCTCTTTTTCTTTCTGTTTTCTTTTCCTTTCTTTCTTAAGCCGAGGTATCTTTTATCATCTTCACCAATGCGCACCCAATCTCCCATCCTCAACACTCCACCTTCCTTGGGGACAGCCAAACAGGCGCTTGAAGACGGTCACTTCGTTGTCGGGAGTCACTTCTTGGGGGGTCACGTCCGATGCTCCGATGGTATGATTGGTTGTACGCTTGCACCTGGAGCGGTAAGACGTCGATGTACTTGAGAGTGTGTTGATACGTAAAATATTTCCACATGCGTTCTTTCAAGGCGCGTTGACAACGTTCTACGATGTTGGCTTTGGTTTCGGGATTCTCGGTGGTGAAAAAATGAATGTCTCGTTTCTTCAACTCTTTTAGGAAATCTTGGTTCAGAAAGTTGCTGCCTTTGTCGGTTTGCCATCGAAGAGGGTGACGACCACTTTGTTTAACACCAGTCTGAAGGCTCGCACTAACTCACTGCTCGATTTGGAAGTCAATGGCATGACCCAGGGAAATTTGGAAAAGACGTCGATGACACAAAACAAATACTTGTAGCCGCGATTGTAGGTGGCCAAATGAGAGACATCGGCTAAATCGGCTTGCCATTGATGATCGATACCCTCCATTCGGGTGCGAATTTTCGTCGAGTTGTTTTGTGTAAGGTGTACGTGGCTTGTTCTTGTAACCATCGTTGCACTTGAGGTAAACGGACACTTTCCAGTCGAGTTTCGGTAGCACAGTACAATTTCTGAACTTCTCCGTATCCCTCAGGATGGCCTGGATCGTAATAAATGCTGGCTAACACCTTCTCCATTTTTAATATGTCACCCACTCTTCACTCATGCTACTCTGGATGGGACGACGGGGTGGTTTGGAAATGGATTTACGTGTCCGATGTGCCACGGGAGTGGATGTCGAGGGTAGTGGTAGATGTGGCAGTAATATGATGGCTTTGGTCTTCTTTTCTTTTTTTCACTTCTAGTTTTCCTTCTTTCTTTTTGTTCTCGGTCGAACCCTTCTTCGACATCATCTTTTTAACCCATGCTTTAAGTTCTTCTCGTTGGGGTTTAGGGGAAGGGGTCAACAAGGATGCTACAATCATTCTAGGGATGGGAGCTGTTGGCGGTGTTTGAAAGACTTTTCGTGCCTCTTATTCTTCATGCATCCGTGGGGCTGCGTCTGTCTTGGCCACTGAGGGTGGTGATGGTGATGATGAACTTTTCATCAGGGTCTTAAAATCTTTCAGAGTTGGCAGAGCTGTTTCGTCTAAAGCTTTCTGGTGAAAGAGTCGAAGTCGTTGAAACAATTGACAGTGCCGTGGCGATTTTTCCGTTTCAGACAAATCGCTACGATCCATCAACGATTGCAATTCGTGTTGTAACAGGGACATTTCGGTCAAATGAGGATTGGGAGGTAAATGTGGAGTCCGATGTTCTTGCCAACGATGGAATTCCATCCATCGTTTGTAAGGCACTAAAGCCAGATTTCCCCCTTCCATCTGATTTCAAAGGTCACATCTGAGATCTTTTGAATCCAGGGGTCCCTTTTATCTTCTGGATCGTTTTAATCTTTGACCTATTCCTTGTGAAGCAGCTTTCGTCATGAGTCCTGCAATCATTGTTCCCAATACCACATTCTCCAAGGGTGATAACAACAGGAGCAGAAATTCTCCGCGTTACACCAACAGCTTTTTCTTCTGACGGATGGTTATTTTCTTTTGGACCATTTGGCAAAGAACGTGTCGATGTTTGGCTAAGCATTTTTTTTATGTGGAGAGAAAAGTATCGTTCCTTTCAAGACATTCAAACAACATTCACAACACGATATCTACGATGTCTTTGGAGGCGGTTTGAATCGTTTGTTTTCGCATGGGTGGATGGGATTTGGACAGAACGGACAACACGTCCCAATGTTTGGCTAAACGAGGAGGCAGTCCTTTCCTTTTCGTTCCTTTGAGGGTAGAAGAGTGATGGCTTCTGGGGGGTTGACATCTTTGTTTGTTCCGGAGCACACACAAAAACACACTTATGTCGATGACTTGGCACACGCCTTTTTATCTTTATTTGGACTATCGCTTCGTCAAAAATGTGACGACATTTTTTCCAATATCGTCTAACAATCCTCTCCTTTGGTTGCTCCTCTTTTTCTTTGAACGGGTGTGTCTTTTCTGAGGTAGACGTTGATGCTTGGTTAAGCGTTTTCTCGGATGACGAGACTGTCCTTTTCTTTTTCCTTTTCCTTTTTGGAAAGGAGAACGACGATGGTGTGCACTTATTTGAGGGGACATCTTTGGGCGTTCAGGAGCACAAAAGCACTGATACCCATCGTTTGCCCAGGTCTTTTTATACTGTAATGCGTCGCCACTGATTGTCTTTACGTCGTATCATTTTCATGGCAGGCATCACATGTCCTGGAGGGGTTCAGAACGGACTAAATCATGATAGTTCTTGCTTGGATAAATCCAGTAAACTCTGTAACATGCCCGATCTCTCTTGGACTTTGATTTTGGGGGCAGGTACTTTGTGAGCAGCTGCAACTGCAGCTAAAGAGGGCGGGGGTGGGGGTGGTTGTCACCGCTGGAGGAGAAGAAGTTCCTGGAGACACAGGCTTCCATTTTGTACCAAATTAGGAATGATGCGTGTCCAATCGGGTTTGGCTGGCATCACCAGCAACGGAGAATTGGAAGAACATGAGGCTACTGGAGACGTTGTCATCGTTGCGGCATGTCGTGGTTTGGGGATGTAAGGTTGCGTCCTCTCCGCAGTGCCTCTCTTGCGCGTAGAAACTGCTTTCTGGGGTCTTTTGTGGGGACTTTTCTTCTTCTTAGGCTGTGACATGGTCTTGACACCACTGCTCTTTTCTTCTTCTTCTGAGAACCTTTGGGTCGGGGAGTGGCTTTTTCTTGGAGAGGACTTGGGGGTATTGGGATCCCATTTTAAGAGGGAGCGAATGATGATACCTCCAAAAGAACCGTTACCTCCAGGTTTCAAAATGATTTGTTTTTTAGTTTGAGTGTCGATGTGGGGATCGGCCAGTTGCGCCAAGGCTACTTTGTTTCTCTCAAAAAAGCGTTTGGTTTGATGTGGAATGTGAATGATGCCTTGCAGTAATTGACGTGCTGTCACCGTAAACCATCGTAAGACTTCTTTGAGACTGGCTTCTAAGACACGAGCAAAGATTTGTGGAGTTATTTCGCGACTGATACCGTACAAGGCACTAATCACTTTGACGGAAAAATGAGACTGAAGGGACGTCATGTTGACACTGTGTGAGACAGACCCAAAGTGACCGAGGTTTTATAGATTATTTTTGTTGTTATTAAGTCGCGTAGGACATGTACACGACAGGCCCTCCGTCTTGGCACCAGTGGTGAAACAGATGGGTACGAAAACGCAAATAATCGGTGGTGGCGGGTTTCAAATCCACGAGTAAATATGCGTGTGGAGCTTGAGTGGCATCGTGGCACGCACGTGTCAACCAAGGCGTTCCTTACTGTTTGGCTAACACTCGCACTTGCGATTTATCTCTAGGGCTTTTAACCAAGACCACGTAATGAGCATTGAGACTAATGGTGCGATGGGCTTTATTTTGTGGAAACAAATTTTGGGTGATGTAAATGATATAGGCATTACGATGATACCCTTTGCATGTAAACCACAGTTTAATTTCTTCTTCGTCTTCTCCTAACATGTCGTAGAAGATGACCAGATGTGTTTGCCTGGGGTCAGACACAATCTCGTCGTTTTCGCGAGGAATGCCTTCCACAAACACGATGGAATCGCCTTGACTTTCTCGCAGGTGGCTGTACGCCGATTGCCACTCTTTGTAACACTGAGGTGGACGATCGATCGTATGATGTTTATGTGCAATCGAACGTTTGATAAATTCGGTTTTGCCTGAACCACTGCGTCCTGCAATTAGCATGATAAAGGGATGGCGCAGATACAAGGCCTCCCAACTGGTACGATCTAAGTTTTCGTCGATGACTTTGAAAGTGGAGGAAGAGGGAGCAGAGACAGCAGAGGTAACCATAGTGCAGGGAATGCCACTTTTGACACGAAGACAGACAAGACAAGAGTTTTTATACCTTTTCAGGACACGTTTATTGCAAGTCAAAATGGAACACGAAAGACAAAAATACATAAAACCAAAGGGTTAATTAAAATGATAAAATACACAACAAAACGATCAAAGTGGAATATAAGCAAGTCACTGTACAACATTTTTGGTGGCTAAGGTGTGATGTCGTTGCTACAGTTTGTAATGTTCTTAGAGTCTCTA
>JAECUM010049859.1:0-22176 GCA_016617855.1 Megalonaias nervosa | reverse complement strand
TATTGTTGGATTTGTTTGAGGTATGGTGTTAGGTTTTGTGTGGTTTTCTTCTTGCTTTTTTAATAATTTCATTGGTTGTTTTCCATTTCCTGTGTATGCGATTTTTTTTTTTGGTTGTCTTGTTAGAGAGGTTGATTTGCTTGTTTCAGGGATAATTGTGTTTTTCTGCTTGTTGTTTGTGGAGCCGCTCGATGTTGTTCCTGAGGGTCCAGGTTGTTGGCTGCTGTGGATTTTTGTATGTGGTTTTTTCCTTATATCCCCCTGTTGAATGGTTTCAATTATTATTCCAGTTGTTCCGGTTGTTGTGGGGTTTGTGGTTTTTAGGGGGGGGGGGGTAATAATTTTAGGTGCGTTATGACTTCCCGGTTGAGTGATGTTTGAGACTAGAGCGTCTGCGTATGTCATACAATTTCCATAGGATTCGTCTAATTGAGTGTTTATGTTGCCAGGGAGGGTTTGAAGTTGGGTAGCGTTGTTGCTTGGCGCTTTGTGAAAAACACATCCAATTGGGTATTTCTTCTGAGGGGATGCCTCTAGTTGTACATAATGTGGTGGTGGCATGGTTATGTGACTTGTATTATTATCTAACGTTACCGCGGGCACTGTCATTAAATCCGCCTCATATTCAGCAGTCATATTGGGGTCTCTAAAGTTAATTGGGGAGCCTGCATGGAATGTTTGTTTTTGTTCTGCTAGTGTCAGATTAGTTGGGGTGCTGGTTTTGAATTTTAGCATTGTTGGTGTAATTTGCATGGTTCCTGTGTTTACGCTGAGGTCTAATTGTCCTGTTACCAACGGTGGTGTATTAGCTATGGTGCAGGGTTTAGTGTTTTGATTGCTAGGAGTCATTTTCATTTGGTTTAGTTTATTGATTTTTCTAACCCGATTTTGTTTGTCATTGAAGGCCAGTTTGGTTGCCCTACAACTTTGAGACATATTAAGTTTGAGTGAGAAATGATAGACTTTATGTTTTTAGGAGGGTTGGAGTGTTAGCGTAACTAAGTATGTTAAGGGTTAGAAAGGGTGAGAAACTCTCCTATGACAGGAAGTCTACTCAGAGGTTTTCCGGTGCACGAAAACTTGATAGGATCCTGTCCAGGTGTCCACTAGTATGTTTCCTAGTACCTGTTTTAGGGAGTGAGTTGTTAGTGGGAGATAGGTAGATATTAGTTAATTAGCGTGTTTTGATTTTTCTATAACTGAGAATCTCACCAGGTTTCCAGAGCTAGGTACTCTGTAAGGTCTCAGTCCCGGTGTGATCTAGCATGTAGCCTATAACCTGTTTAAGAAAAATGGCGCCAATTGTGTTAACCATTGAGAACGAAGAGAGGTATAGCAGGGTTAGAAGGCAGAGTTAGCTTTTAGTCAGATGAAAATAAGTTAAAAATGATCTATAACAGCACAGAGTGTATTGCCCGCAGGCTTAGTAAAATTTTTACACTACCTCGCTGGGTTTCCTTTGTTCTAAGTTAGAGTTTCTTTGTCTGCGGCGTGGTTTACTGCTGGCGGCTATTTGTTGATCCTTTGTTCTCTCTTAATTCTTTGTCCTAGGTGATTCCTTTATCCTTGGCTCTTGATTGTTTAAAAAGGCCAGACTCTGGACGGATTTGATGTCTTTACAACTTGTACCAAACTGCCATGCAATACAACAATAGAGCGGCCGATGTTTGTCGACAGCCGTTCTCAAATGGAGTGAAGAACGATGGCCAGACTAATGATGACGATATTGAATTTAAGTGGTGTTCGCACAATTGTACATGTAATTCCTGAATAGCAGGATGATAAATTATTCCTGGGGAAAGGAATTAGAGCCACATCTCCCAGGTGTTTATGCACTGAAGGAGTGCTGTTAAATTTAGCCGTCAGGTTGCAGAACTATGGGTTCTAAGCTACGTGAATGTAAGGCTATCATGAATGGGAAATTAACCCAACACGCACTCAAATTTACAGTCTGCTTCTACCAAATTGAGAAATAATTGGGAGTCGTTCCAGCACGCACTCATCTGTTTTAGGTATAATATTTATGCATGTTGTTAATTTGATATCCGGTCGAGGCAAGGGAGGAAGAAAGGCAGGGGTAGATCCATCGGAAGGCACTCTTTGACTCCTGGGTGCTGGCCTAAATTTTGTGTCTTACACGTGTTTTGAATTTGGATAATTTAATTATGGATTTGGCCGAAAAGTTCTTCAAAATTTCTGAAATTTGGAATACACACTGTGCTGTTTTGCAATAGTTAGTATTAAGCAGGTGCCTCAGACTACAGCCATTTGTATGCTATTTATTTTATCATTTGCCACCTTGTGTGACTGGCCCTGATGGTCCTGGGCTTAGACCACCTTATATCAACTGTTGTTTGTAGGGTCTGGTATAACATACTTTATCATTTATGGGGCCTATCGGTCTTGTGGGTAGCTAACATGTGATATTGGGACCGAACATATACGTAAAGTGGTTATTTGCTGCCTTGTGCGGCGGGGCCTGATGATCATAAGGTTTTGACCATCTTATATGTGTTTATTTGGGGCCCTAATGTTGTTTCTAATTTATGTTTACGTTGCCACTTAGTGCGGTGGGCCCTGATGGTCCTGGTGTTCGGACCATCTTATAATGACTAGGCTTGGGGTCACTATGAACTCATATTGTAATAGCTGTCATCCTTGGTTGAGTAGGGTAGATTTGTTAGGATTAACAGGTGTATTAGTTAGATAGGGTTAGTTTGAGTAAAGAGGGATGGAGGGGAATAGGAAAGAATTTTATTTTTAAGAACAAGGATAAATGATTGTTAATTTGTGGAGGACGTTTTATGTAGAGAATAAAATGGAATGGCTTTAGTTGCTTGTTAATTTATTTATTTATTTCGGGAAACAGGTGTCAGTGCTGTGTAAACAGGTTCCAAGGTGACATTTCACGGACACCCGTCTGTTGGGCTGAGTCATTATGTTTGATTGAGTTTTTTCGGTAGGATGGTGGCGGCCCTGTGTGTGACAGACAGATTTGCTGAATAATCAGGTCCCGAAACGACTTTTCAAAGACGTCTGCCCACTCCACTGCAGGTTGGCCAATTCCTACTTTTTATTTTTACTTTGTTTAGTGATAACTGGTTGTTAATTTGTGGAGGACGTTTAATGGGATGGATATAATGGAATTGCTTTTAAATAATTACTTTTTGGTTTACATATCTATTTAATTTAGAGAGACAAATGTTGGTGCTGTGTAAACAGGTCCCAAGGTGACATTTCACGGACATCCGTCTACTGGGCTGAGCAATTATGTTATATCTATTATATTTTGGGTTGGGTGGTGGCGGCCCTGTTTGTGAACAAATATCTTTGCTAAATAACCAGGTCCAGAGTCGACATTTCAAAGACATCCGCCCACAACAGGTTGGCTATTTCCTGTTATTTATTTTTGCTTTGATTAGTGGTTCCTGATTGCTAATTTGTGGAGGACGTTTGATGGAGAGTGTGTTGCGGAATTGAGTATGTTGGACCTTATTTAGTTCTTATTTTTTTTAGAGAGAAGGATGTCAGCGCTGAGTAAACAGGTCCCAAAGTAACATTTCACGGACATCTGACTATTGGGCTGAGCCATTATGTTTGATCGTTTATGTTGGATTTTGGGGTGGGGTGGTGGCGGCCCTGCGTGTGACAGATATCTTTGCTGAATAATCAAGTCCCGAGCCGACATTTCAAAGCCATCCGTCCAGAGCAGGTTGTTTAATTCCTATTATTTATTTTAACTTTATTTAGGGTTTTTGAGATTTTAGATTTTATTTGCGAACCCTACATTATTGATAAACTTTATGATATTTTGGTAAGTAGTTATGATGTTTGGATTTTCTTTTTCCTTAAAATTCTGGGTATATAGTTGGGGATCCAATTTTGTTTTGCGCAAGGTTGAATATAGATCTTTCTTGTTTGTATTTATGGCAGATATTGAATATATGATGTAAATCTTCTGGTGTTTTACAGTGGTAGCCGTTAATGTTGGACGGTTTTGGTCCAATGTATTTTCCGAAACTGTTTGCTAGTTTGATTTTTCTGATGTATATTCTGTTTATTAGTTTTTGATCTGAAGTGTTTATCTTTAGGGGTTTAATGGTCTTGTCTATTTCCCTTAGGACGGCGTAAAGTGTTCGCCCTTTGGTGCTTTGATTCCACTGTTCTTGCCATTTGTTGAATGCTGTGCCATGGTGTACTTCTTCTTCTTCACATTCAGCAGCGGTACGTTGTTCTTTGTAACTTTTCTCCGGGAAGGTTTCAAGCCCATACAGCTCCGTTGGTTGCTCAGCTGCTTCAATAAGTTTGGCTAGTGGGCGTTTTTCATATGCCTTCCTGTATTAGTGACTCAGGATCAGGATTCCGAATTCCCACTGTTGGTACTTAGGTTTACGTGTTTTCAGAGATCTCCATCCCAGGTATTTTACTGCGCTGATGAAGTGGGTAGCCTCTTTTTCATCCTTAAGCGTTGTTTCCAGTCCTAGGTCAATTAGTCTCTGTTGGTCGGTATCCATTTCTTTATCCTCTATGTTTACTTCAGGTTCACTAGAGGGAGAGGCGTCAATTCTATGTATGATTGCCGTTTCATAGCTTGTGATTTTAGGCTGCGGTGTAGCCGCTTGCGGTGGTACCACTGTTTTTGTAGTGGTTTGTTGTTGCTGTTTTCCCGCCTTTACTTGCTGTTTTCCCGAATTTTCTCCGCTTGATGTTTCTTTGATGTTTGTCGGCTTTCTCGCTGATGTTGATGCCTGTGAAGTAGTTTTAGGGAAAATTAATGCAGGTTCCTTAGATATTTCCCCTCCAAGTACCTCTCTTAGCTCCCTTATTATAGTTCCCAGTTGTTGGTCCCCAGTATCCGAAGTTGTCTGCGTGGCCATTGTTGATGTTGTGGGAGCAGAAATTTTGACTGGAGAAGTTGTCGTTGTTCTTTCCTTTCTCTGCGGGCTCTGTTGTTTTAGAACTCTCCTAATTTCTACTGGCCTTGAGTTGTTTCCTCCTGGGGTGTTTTCTCTCCTATTTGCGTCGTTTGCTTCCCACATTAGCAATAACGTAGTACGTTTTATTTGCACCCTAAGGCTCCAGCCAGATGTCAACTTTAGTCCGGGGCCTAGAATGGCATTCATGGCTTGTTCCGGGACGAGCGCTTCCATCTCTAACACTGTACTGTTCATGTGTTGCTCCTTCCTCTACTGGTCGATGACTAAAAAGATGGCCAGACTGGAGACTGCCATCCTTTATATGGTTCAAACGCGGACGCGATAGAAAATATCCCTACTAGGGTTTTTGTTGAGTTGAAACGTTATGATAGCTAATGTCATGGTGAGGAATAGAAAGAAGTCAAAGAGCATATATTCAGCATTTTTTTAAAACAAACGACAGACACTTTTTTTTTCAAAACACAACTTTTTTTTTAACAAACAATTAATCACTGACAATTAACATTAACATCAAACATTTTTTAGCAAGGTTGACAACGTTGTGAAATCATGTGAGATTTCCACTGATGGAAGTCATGAGGCCATTGATGAACACTACGTTTCCTAGGTAAAGACAAAAGATAGCCATAATGGTCACAAAACCATCGATCTACTTTCTCATCGTTTCTAGAAGAGTTACTATCAAAATAAGTCACTAAATGTTCTAAAGAAGATCCAAGACTGCGTTGATGAAGCAAATACACACAATATTGTCCACACAATATGGAATATGTGCCTTGTAATTTCACATTATTTTATCGTGTCGTCTGGGCATTTCTTCTCATAAAGTTGATGATGTCGTCTTCCAAAGGGGGTAATCCATACGAATCAAAATACTCCACACAATCCTCTTTAGGGAAGTAGACGGTGACCCAGTGGGTTTCTGGGAGATGACTGTCGTCCGTGTTGATGACATAAGCTTGATGGTCTTGAGGTCTGTGATGAGGTAGTTCATCTTTTGCGCACACGACAGGATTCCAAGAAGCAGTGAACGAACTGTTGCTCAAAAGTTAATAAAGTTCCCAGGTATCCATTTTTTTGTTTTGTTGTTTTTTTCACAGGTAATGATAAGTCATCAATTCAATTCTCACTTTTTGTTTGAAAATCTCTGTCAAGTAACCGTTTCTTTGCTTCGTCTCCGTACTTTGGGCTAAGAGAGCTTTCGATGCGATAGATCTCTTTAGCAGTCAATTTAGGGCAGGAATGCTCACGCAAGCCTTTATACCACTCATGCAACACTGCTTCTTCCGAGATGAGACTCCAAGCATCGTCCAGGTACTCGTCCAATTGTTCTTCTTGGCTCATCATCAGACATTTATCGTGTTGAATTTGACTGGGATGATCGTTTTGACATCCATATCAATCTTCCTTCATCAATTACGTAATATTATCCGCCAGGTGTTTGGCAAAACACGACACTAAATGTTGTTCTTGTTCTGGCCATCTGGACGTGACCACTATGTCCTCTTCGTCTTTGTCTTGTGGTTCTGCTTTAACGGTATCCTCCCATTCCATTTCCAAAGATTCTCTACCGTTCAAAGAAGGGTAAGAGTATTCCAAAGTTTCTAATAGTATAGAATGACTTCTCTCAAGCCCTTGATTTTCTATGGTATTATAAAATTCGGCATACAAGACGACGTTGACCGTCTCGGTGAGAGCTTCTGCAAACTGAAGTTCCACACGCAGTTGACCGGATTTTATCGGGTGAAAATGTCCCTCGTCGCTGCCTTGGTCTAGAGTGAAATCAAAGGCCCACAAAGTGTAACCTCCTACATAATTTTCGCACGAAATACCGTGACTGGTATTGGTTCCTAGTTGTCCGGTAGCTACGTAGAGGGACAAGTACGATCTCAAGTAATTCTTCTGGGCAAAGTTAGGTTCGAAGGGTCTGCTACACAAGGTCTTGCCATCGCGACTGACTTCGATTTTGGACACTGTAGTGCTTAAACTGGAAAGGATTTTGATCGTGGGCTCCGTTGAGGGCTGCATTACTGACGATGCCAACGATTAAACGTTTGAGTAACTGTCCTTGGAACAGATGATCTTCGATCTTGGATCGGAGTCCAGCAGCAATGGTGAATGTTTTCACTTCTACGCGTCGTATCGGATACTTGGCGGTTGTTCTGCTCAATGTGTGGCTGATCTCGTTTCCCGTTTAGATAACACTTCTACTCGGCGCACGTAAATTGCGGCTTCTTGGATGATGGTTTTATACTCGTTGGCATGAGCCATCAAACGGAAAGTTACACTGATGCAAGTTAGTCTCAGGCGAACATCCACTCCGTTGAGCAAATACTTGTCTTGCAACCACATGTCCAAATACAAACGATCCATCAGTTCCAAACTGCGTCCTTGTAGGATTTTCTTTCGACGGTCGTTAAAGCCCACATTATGAGGATTGTCATCTGCTGTCAGGGCTGTGTCGTTAAACGTGGCCTCGCCGGCTATATCAGGTTTCATTACCACGCAAGCATTAAGATGAGTGTTCTTGGCCTCTTTTCCGTACGTCAAGAGATTTTCCAGGTACGCTCGATAAGGGTAAGTATCCAATGCTACAGCTGACCAGTTTGTCATTCAAGTACAAATCCACCTCGCTGAACAAGGAATGCATGAAATTGTTGACGGGAGCTACTCTATCATCGGCTCCCGGATTGGTGTTGTCCGTTTTGATCGCTTTCAGTTTCATGTACAAGTAACTGCTATTCAGATCGTTGTAATCTTCGGGCTGTCCTTTGATTTCAAACTCGATGGGAGCTGAACCCGTCAAAGAGGAGACGGGATGAAATTCCACCCATTGGGATTCTTGCATCGTCATCATGGTGGGTGGCATGGCAAACAGATCCATTTCCGACTTTGAACAGGAGCAAGGCTCTCGGTGCATCATTTTCTTTCTTTGTCTCTGTGATGTTTTAATAATCACAAACGTCTAAGTCTCGGACGGTTTTTCTTTTCTTAGTCTTTTTAGCTCTAGGGGTGTGAAGTCCTCTGAAGGGGTGTTTTCGTCGTCCTTTTCTGCCTTTTCCTTGCTGTGGCGTAAGGGAAGCAGGAATGCCTGACTCGGCAGCGCCCAGGGCATTTATAGGAGTTTCTCGTCTTTGCAAAATGTCTTTGCCCGTTTGAAGCAAGACATTTTTGCCTGCACTCAAGAAAGCTTCTTTGAGGTTTTGTTTGTCAATGATGACATTTTGGAGAAATTCTTTACCTTGCGTCAACGGGGCATCTTTCAAGGCGTGCAATCCCCGTGTCACCATCGGTTTCAAAACGGGAGCCACTGAACGAAAGACTGATTTTAGCATATCTCGTAAACGAGAGTAGAAATCAAAGGTAGTGGTGGCGGTGGTGGTGGTGGTGGCGGTACTGGAATGGCTTCTTTGCTCTTCGTTTCTTTTTTACTTCTGGTTTTCCTTCTTTCTTTTTGACTTCCTTCGAGCGACTCCTTGGTACACAGGATACATGACTGACAAAGGGTTAGAATAATCCTTTTCAAAAATGGAGTTTCACTGTGACTTTCCCTTTGGTGAATAGAATTTTTTTTGTCCCAGAACTCCTTTTATAGTAATGTTGACAGTGTCGAAATACCACTTACTGACGGCCAAATAGTGAGGATGTACAAATTCGCGGTGAACGTGATAGATGTTTCCCCCTTCCTTGTCAGCGTTCGCGGCAGAATCTACTTTGAAAGGAATGACACGCAGTAACGGTACGGAGGCGTGTCCCACCACGTTGTACTCCACCACATCGGAGTACACAAAGATCAAATTCAGTCCTTGGTTCATTTCTACAGGGAATCTAAAACATTTCGCAAGATCCTAGTTACTGGTCACTGCTGGTATTTTGTTTCTAATCTTGATCAACTTGGCGTCTCCACCCAAAATGTCATACAATTTAGAACAAAATGTAATTTCCAATACTTTGTCCTCTGAACATTTGATTAAAGGCGACGAGCTATTATGTGGTATTCGATCGTGACACTTTTTCTGATTTTCTCCCAGACTTTGCCAAAGACGGTACTGAACCTGTCAGCAATGGCGTTCAGCAAATGTTGACCACTAAAATAATAGCCTGAGAGAATTTTCAACCGATAAGTGGTCCATTTAGTTTTGGGGTCTTGTGATTTCATAGCGTCACCTACACTGGCGCGTTCATTCAAGTGTTGCTGCACTTGCTCGTCATGAACTTCTACCGTAAAAGGGTTTTTATTGTCGACCGAGTCTTTGATTTGTATAGGGTGAATCATTTCCACTAAAGCCACTTCCCAATGGGCGTCGTGATCCAATTGGATGGTCTGACGTAATTTGGCCGTGTAACAGCATAAGGTGTTATTGGGAAACACCTCCATGGAACTGTCACTGGGTAACGTTAAGTAAAATTGATTGTTCATAATTCCAGAGTTCTAGTGTCCGAGGGGTCGGTGGAAGTCAAGAGGAGTGTCTAAAAGAGGATTGTTACGGTGACTGTTGGAAGGGGGACTGACGTTGGACGCAAGACTCCCGTTGTTGTTCCCGTTAGAGGAATATTTCAGAGACGGATTGCGAAGAAGGTAACCGATGCAACTGCTGAGTAAAATGGTCCACAATTGATTGTGTCCTTGTTGCAAACTCAGATTGGCAATGACAGAACCGATGACACAATACACCACAAAGATTTGACAGAAAAAGACGATTTGCGTTTTAGGCACACGTTCTCCACACCACACCCACAAGGGTTGCTTTTCTAGATCTTCCAAAGAAGAATTGGGGGAAGGAGTGATTAATGCAGTAGCTGAGGCTCTGTTGAAGGGCATGATGGTCATTTCCTTTTATAGTAGATGATTTGCGAAGCGTTGATCCAAGAGATAAAACTGGGAGGATATCCTTTCCAACGTACTTTGACTTCTTTGACAAGTCGTTTTCCCACTTTTCGGGTGCTTTCGATCTCGTACACGTCGTCTTCTTTTTTTGTCAGACGTTGTAACTCGGGCAAGTAAAACGTTCCTTTTAACACTTCCCCGTTCATGTCTTCCAATTTATAGACGGGAGGATAACGGCCACGCACACGTTGAGTGACACGAAACAATTTGGTGGTCCAGTTGGGTAAGTAACCTTTGTTAAAAGTGCGTTTGGTTTTGCCAATGCGCACCCAATCTCCTTCTGCCAACACTCCGCCTTTCTTGGGGGCAGTCACTGTCGGGGACGTACCAAACAGGCGCACGAAGTCGGTCACTTCGTTGTCACGAGTCACTACTTTGGGGGGCACGTCCGATGCTACGATAGTAAGATTGGTTGCACGATTGGACATGGTGTGGCAAGACGTCGATGTACTTGAGAGTGTGTTGATGCGTAAAATATTTCCACATGCGTTCTTTCAACGTACGTTGAAAATTGTCTACGATACTGGGTTTGGTTTCGGGATTCTCGGTGGTGAAAAAATGAATGTCACGTTTCTTCAATTCTTTTTGGAAAGCTTGGTTCTGATATTCGGTGCCTTTGTCAGTTTGCCATCGAAGAAGGTGACGCCCGCTTTGTGTCAACACCAGTTGGAGGTCTCGCACTAACTCACTGCTCGATTTGTAAGTCAATGGCACGACCCAAGCAAATTTTGAAAAGACGTCGATGACACAAAACAAATATTTGTAGCCACGATTGTAGGTGGCCAAATGAGAGACATCGGCTAAATCGGCTTGCCATTGATGATCGATACCCTCCACCAGGGTGCGACTTCTGGACAATTTTCGTCGAATGGGTTTGTGTAAGGTGTACGTGGCTTGTTCTTGTAACCATCGTTGCACTTGAGGTAAACGGACACTATTCAATAGAGGTTTGGCAGCACGATACAATTTCTGAACTCCTCCGTAACCTGCAGGATGAGATGGATCGTAGTAAATGATGGCTAACACCTTCTCCATTTTTATAATAATTTATCAACACTTCGCTGATGGTACTCTGAACGGGACGAGGGTGTGGTTTAGAAACTGCTTTACGTGTCCAATGTGCCACGAGAGTAGAAATCAAAGATAGTGGTGGTGGTGGTGGTGGTGGTGGTGGTACTGGTATGGCTTCTTTACTCTTCTTTTCTTTTTTACTTTTGGCTTTCCTTCTTTCTTTTTGACTTCCTTCGAAGGTGGAGTGGACATCGTCTTTTTTACCCAAGTTTTAAGTTCTTCTCATTGTGGTGTAGGGGAAGGGGTCAACAAGAACGCTGCAATCTTAATAGGGACGAGAGCTGCTGATGGTGTTTGAAAGACTTCTCTTGCCTCCTCTTCCTCAGACATCCCTGGGGCTGCGTCTGTCTTAACCGCTGGGGGGTGGGTGGTGGTGGTGAACTTTTCATCAGTGTCTGAAAATCTTTCAGAGTCGGTAGAGCTGTTGTCTAAAGCTTTCTGGTGAAGGAATTGCAGTCGTTGCAACAATTGACCGTACCGTTGCGATTGTTCCGTTTCTGACAAATCGCTGCGATCCATCAATGATTGCAATTCATGTTGTAACTGGGACATCTCGGTCAAATGAGGATTGGGAGATTATTGTAGGGCTCGTTGTTCTTGCCAACGATGGTATTCCTTCCATCGTTTCTAAGGCACTAAAGCCAGTTTTCGTCCTTCAATTGGATTTCAAGGATAACGTCTGAGATCTTTTCACTCCAGAGATCCCTTTTATCTTCTTGACCCTTTTACATTGGAGCTGTGACGGGTAAAAGCTTTCCCAACATACCCAACATAGGTCTCGCTATTACATTGGTAAGAAGCCACATCAGGGGTAAAAGTCCGCCGTGTTGCACCAGCATCTTTTCTTTTCGACGAATAGGTATTTTCTATTGGACCATTTGGCGAAGAACGTGTCGATGTGTGGCAAAGCATTTTTTTCTGGTGCTTAGTCAAAGATATCGTTCCTTTCAAGACATTCAGACAACATTCGATCACTGTATCGATGACGTCTTTGGCGGCGATTTGAATGAGTTTTTCTCGCATGGGTGGAGATGCTTTGGACAGGACGGACAACATGTCCCGATGTTTGACTAAACGAGTGGCAGTCGTTTCCTTTTCTTTCCTTTGGGGATAGAAGAAGGATGTCTTTTGGAGGGTGACATCTTTGTTGGTTGGTTCGTTGGTTCCGGGGCACACACCAAAAAATATACTAACATCGATGACTTGTCACACGGTCTTTTATCCTTTTTTTGGATTATCGCTTCGCCATAAAGGTGACAATTTGTTTCCAAAATCGCCAAAGAATCCTCCTCTTTAGTGGCTTCTCCTTTTCTTTGGACGAGTGTGTTTTTTCAGGGACAGACGTCGATCTTTGGCTAAGCGTTTTTTCGGATGACGTGACTGTCTTTTTCTTTCTCCTTTCCCTTTCTGGACAGAAGAACGACGATGAGGGGACATCTTTGGGGCGCAAAATACACTGAAGTCCATGGTTCCACATGCGTTCTTTCATGTTATTTTTGGGGAGCTTGTCCTCTAACATTTTGGCAAATTTATCTACTAACTTATCCATTAATATGAAAAATCCTCCCCTTTGGTGGCTTCTCTTTGGATGAGGGTGTCTTTTCAAGGGCAGACGTCGATGTTTGACTAAGCATTTTCTCGGATGACGTGACTGTCGTTTTCTTTTTCCGTTTCCTTTTTGGACAGAAGAATGACGATGGTGACGGTACGCACTTCTTTCAGGGGACATCTTTGGGTGTCCAGGAGCACAAAATACATTGAAGGTGATGGCTGGACATATGTCCTTTTATCTTATTTTTTTTTTTATTTTTAGATAGTCGTAGGGTTTGTAACCACTCTTTTTGACAATCTCATTTACGTACTCCTTGTAAAAAAACTTCTCCTTTTTGGTGGCTTCTGTTTGGACGAGTGTGTATTTTCTGGGGGTGACGTTGATGCTTGGCTAAGCGTTTTTTCGGATGACGTGACTGTCCTTTTTGTTTTCCTTTTCCTTTTTGGACAGAAGGAGGACGATCGTGACGGTATGCATGTCTTTGAGGGGACATCTTTGGCCGATCAGGAATACAAAAACACTGATCCGTATCGTTTTCCTCGGGTCTTTTTTTTATACCGGAATGCGTCGCCACTGATTGTCGGCTCGTCGTATCATTTTCATGGCAGGCATCACACGTCGTGGAGGGGTTTGCAAGGGACTCAATCGGGACAGTTCTTGTTTGGACAAATCCACTAAACTCTTTAACACACCCGATCTTTCTTGGTCTTTGATTTTAGGGGCAGGTACTTTGTGAGCAGCGGCCACTGCCGCTAAAGAGGAGGAGGGTGTCTCGACTGGAAGAGAAGTTATTGGAGCCGCGGGTTTCCAATGTTTCATCAAATTGGGAAGGACGAGTGACAAATCGGGTTTGGTAGGCATCACCAGCAACGGAGAATTGGAAGAACCTGAGGCTACTGGAGACGCAGTCACCGATGCGGCAGGTTGGGGTTTGCGAACGTAAGGTTGCGTCCTGGCGGCAGTACCTCTCTTGCGGGTAGAAGCTGTTTTCTGTGGACTTTTTTTTTCTTTTTCTTTGGCTGTGGCCTGGTCTTGACACTGCTGCTCTTTTTGTTTTTCTTCTGGGAACGTCGGGAAGTGGCTCTTTTCTCGGGCAGAACTTTGGTAGCATTAGGGTTCCATTTTAAGAGGGAACGAATGATGACACCTCCTAGAGAACCGATACCTCCTGGTTTCAAAATGATTTGCTTTTTGGTTTGAGTGTTGATGCCAGGTTCGGCGAGTTGCCTCAAGGCTACTTTGTTCCTCTCCAAGAAATGTTTGGTTTGATTTGGAATGTGAATGACACCTTGCGGTAATTGACGTGCTGTCACCGAAAACCATCGTAAGACTTCTTTGAGACTAGCTACTAAGACACGAGCACGCATTTGTGGATTTTTTTTCGCGACTGATGCCGTACAAGGCACGAATCAATTTGACGGGAAGATGAGACTGAAGCGACGTCATGTTGACGCTGTGCGAGACAGAACCAAAGTGACCGAGGTTTTCATAGACTTTTTTGGTTGTTGTTGTTGTTGTTAAGTCGACGACGGGGACGTGTACACGACAGGCCCTCCGTCTTGGCACCAGTGGTGAAACAGATGGGTACGAAAATGCAAATAATCGGGGATGGGTGGGTGGGTTTTAAATCCACGAGTAAATAAGCTTGTGGGGTTTGAGTGGCATCGTCGTACGCATGAGTCAGCCAAAGCGTTCCTAACTGTTTGGCTAAGACTTGAACTTGCGATTTATCTCTAGGGCTTTTAAACAAGACCACGTAATGAGCATTGAGATTGATGGTGCGATGAGCTTTACTTTGTTGAAACAAATTTTGGGTGATGTAAATGACAATGACATTATGATGATGCCCTTTGCGCGTAAACCACAGTTTAATTTCTTCTTCGTCTTCTCCTAACATGTCGTCGAAGATGACCAGATGGGCTTGACTAGGGTCAGACACGATCCCGTCGTCTTTGCGAAGAATGCCTTCCACAAAGACGATGGAATCGCCTTGACTTTCTTGCAGAAGGCTGTACGCCGATTGCCACACTGTAACACCACACGATTCGTTGAGGCGGACGATCGATCAAATGATGTTTATGTTCGATCAAACGTTTGACAAATTCGGTTTTGCCTGAACCGCTAGGTCCGGCAATTAACACGATAAGTGTTCGTCAATGACTTTGAAAGTGGAAGAAGAGGGAGCAGAGGCAGGAAAGGTAGCCATAATACTGTAAGGTATGTCACTTTTGACACGAAGACAGACAAGACAAGAGATTTTATACTTTTTTCAGGACAAATTTATTGCCATCTTTAAAAGTGAACAGCACGAAAGACAAAAATACATAAAAGCCAAAAGGTTAAGTACATGAATAAAAGACACATCAAAACGATCAAAGTGGAATATAAACAAGTCTCCGTACAACATTTTTGGTGATCAAGATGTGGTATCGTAGGGACAGTGTGTAATGTTCTTAGAGTCTCTACACTCCTTGGCACAGTCACACAGGGGTCATCCTGGAATGGTCTTTAGGGGATGTCGATGACTGTCCTGTCCTGTCCTGAAGGGAGTGGTTCTTTTTCTGGCACTGTCACTAACACAGATTTAAAAGTTACTTTTTTCACTGAACGTTTTAATTTTTTAGGATGACAAATGTTGGGCATAGTGTGCCACTTCTTTTGTCCAAGCCTCGAAACCCCAACATTTCCAGTCACGTACATCTTTCCAATGATGGTGTAAGTCACAAGGAACACACACGTCATCGTACACATCTTCAGTACCTAAACGTTGACGAATCTTGTTTTTCTGTAGAGGTTAGAAGTATCGAGATGAAAGCGCAAAACTTTGAGCAGAATGAGTTTTTCGTGTACATTTAAAGGGACCACTTTCATGCTATTTGGAGTGGTATGTACTGTTCATAAAGAGTCCACAAGGAATCGGCGCGGTAAACGAAATCCCAGAAAGCAAGTCACTAAGACCCACATCACAAGTCGACCCCAATTCAATGGGTACAGTTCTCTTAATGGCTGTTGGTAATCTTCCACCGTTTGAATAGTGTCATTGATGTTCTTCCAAGGAATCCGTTGTATCACGAATGATAAAGGTCGTGGCATGGTAGTCCGTTTTTATACCCTCTTTGATGTAAGGTAATAAGGGTACTTTTTCAACGGCGTCGGTTTTATTTCAGTACCGCACCAAAAATGTTTAGTCACTAACTCACACCACACGTCGCACAGAAGTTTCCTCTTGAACTAAAAAGAATAATTCTTGTAAAGGTTTGTTGCAATCCTCTAACTCGTCCGTTGGAATTCGGTGTATTAGGATCACCTTGTATTTAGAATGAGTGGCATCCAAAACTTCATGAATTTCACGCGATTCATCAATGTCTAACCAATGGAACGCTTTGAAATGAATCAGTCATATTATACCATTCAGATTACAGTGATTCCAACATCGGTGACGTAACGGATGCAATTGATCTTTGCGTTTCACTTGTATTTTGACCAACTGTCGATAAATGCGTTCTCTCAACTCCACAGGCAAACCACGAATGTTCTCTTGTAAAGTATCCATGATCATGTCAGTCAAACACTTCTCCTAGAGCGAAAGTAACGGATGTAGTGAGTAATTTCTGACCAATGCCATTCCAGGAAATGGTCAAGAATATCATTAAAATGTTTTAATGTAAATGGCCTAAAGCGGAATATTAGGAAGAACGCACACTTGATCCAAAGAAATCTGACTTGTTTGTTGACTTTTGTCAATTTGCTCTTGAGAATTTCTCGACATAAAAGCTCCTCAGTCACCAGTTGAGATTTTGCTCTGGCAAGTCCCAGCCAAATGTCCTTGTAGATCTTCTCTTGCAATTCGTTTGGTAATGTTTGAATATTATTTTTCAAAAGGGGTTTAAATACTTCTCTAGGTGTTGTCCAACGTTTGACTCCTAGCCAAGCTGGTTTCTTAAACAACATGGTATGTCATTTCATTGACGAGGTCCCACTAAAGGTAGGTAGCGACAATCCGGAGACCATCGAGCATGTTCCAGGTAAGCGGAATCTTTCTTCTCCCACTCGTGAAGTGACACACCGCAACTGAAGCACTTGACTTTATCCCTTTCGCCCAAGTAGATAAATCTGGCTCTAGATAATTCTTCATGGGCAGGTCCTCCCAGATATTTTGGCCATTTTCCTCGGAAGGTTTGGTTTCAAAGTCGCAGTATTCAGGCAATCGCACAGGGAACGAATATTCGTCTTTCATTTCGATGAGGGTACGGTGAAATATGCAGGAGCTTGCTCAGTTTTGGACAACATCCGTAGGGTGGCAGCCTCATGGTTTCATAATGATGACATCCACCATCAAAACCAGTAAAGTGAAAAGGTGAACGATGACGACTGGCATCGCTTTCGCATCCGTCAGGTTTGACACGCATAGCATCACTTTCCTTGGTAGGTATGGTGGTAGTCGTGGCAAAATTTCCATGATGTGGTACTGAATCGCTGAGGTCATAGCGTACGGCATCCCTGCCATAGCACGGCACAGCACAGTACTCGAGTTTCTCGTTGGACTTGAGTCTTATGCTTGATACTTGCTGTGTGAAAGGATTCATCTTTCTCGCTTGGTGTTGTGAGTGACAACGAACTATAGGTCTTGGACGTTGTCCCTTTTAATACTAGTCGTAATGAAATCTCGAGTTTGTACATTGTTCCTTTTTAATGCCTAGTTTTTGAAGTTTTCCTTTTTTTCTTCTTTGACATCGGTACTACCTTCTCTAAGGTACCGTCATATCTGAACCGGAGTGCGATGGGTGAAAGACCATAGGAAGGTAAGGACAATGCGAAGACCATTGAGTATGATCCAGAATAGCTGAATCTTTATAGATACATCGATCCATACGTAGCCTCAAACCACAACTGAAACACTGTATTTCGTATCCCAATCCAGTCTCAGGTCCCAAGTAGACAAATCCTGCTCTAGCTCAAACATTAGCAGTGGGTAATCCTTCCCTATCCGTGGGCCAAAATGTTTGAAACGTTTCCAGTCGACTGGCACAATAATTACAATAGTCAGGCAAGAAGACAGGAAAATGGTATGGTATGAACTTGGAGTTCTCTGTGGGTCTCTCTCTCTCTCGATTCTTGCTGTGTCGAAGTCATCCTTCTTGTTGGTGACTATTTTTTATACCAGCGTGACCGTACGGTAAAGTGAGGTGGTTGGGAAGCCGCACTCGCTTCTGGCACACGATTTAATAGACTTTTTCCAAGGATCGGCTGACGATTTGGTGTGTGGGTAAACATACAATCAAGTGCGGTTCGTGCGTGGTCACTTTAAAACTTCCATCCTGTCCAGACTGCAAGGCTTCTTTCAAGACGAAAAAGTTCACCACTCGACTGGTGCGACAATTGAGAGCCAGTCCTTTCACTTTACACTCTGTGTGCACTTCTCTTTGTGGGTCTATGTATTCGTAGCCGTAATTTTTGGGACCGCCACTTGCAAAACTTAGAATCTTGTCGTCGGGATGTTCGTCCGTCCAGGCTCCTAAACGGTCTCCTTCGATTTTAGGGTGCTGTTGACCCAGACGATCGATGTAGATGCAACTCTCCGTGTCAAAATACAACACACGATCTAACAGTTCTAAAGCTTCGTACAGTTTTACGCGAGCATGGGCTGGCACGTAAACCGCAATGATGACATTTCCAAATTCGTCGGCTTCTACAAAGTCCAGTTCTTCTTCGTAATTGACTAAGATCATGTCCTCACGAACGACGTCCGCGTGTTTCACGTATTTGGTTTTGTCGTGAATCATCTGGAAGTAGCGGGAAGGTTCTATCAAATACTCCGTCTTGGGTAAACACGGTCATTGTGCCATTGTGTCCCACAAGCAATTTAACATTATTTTGGCAAACGATCGCCTTCCTTCGTTTTTCTCCATGTGGTCGAAACTGATGCCTTCCTGCTCCCAGTATTTGTCTTTAAATTTCTTTTGGCCTTCGGGAGTGTGGCACCAGGAAGGATAGCCACTGGCTTCTTGTTTCAGTTTTAAAAAGGCATTCACGTAGTCTGCGAAAATGCCTTTCTGAGTCTCGTTGCCCTTGTGGTATTTTTCTGTCTTGGGAAAGTGGTAAATTTCGGACACTTCTAAAAGTTGGTATCCCAGGTCCAGAGCTTTGAACAATTCCACCTGACCCACGTTTCCGTTAAGGCGCGTTCTTACTGGCTATGCTGATAAGGTTGATCTTGGTTGCACCTTTCGGCACAAGTACGACACAAGGGAAACATCAGTTTTCCTTGGCAATGGTGAAGTAAAACGGGATGGTACAAGTTCGTGGAAAGTAAGACTTTACACTTGATCAATCGTTCGTATTGTCGAATGTTGTCCAGCCCGATGTATTACGTCAGCAATTGCGGGTGCCCTGCGGAAAAGTGACAATATTTGCACACGTACGGATATAGTGAACACGTCAAGTATTTGATTTCTTCTTCTTTCTCCTCGTCGGCTTGGTACAGCAAACAGGTGCCATTTGTCCGTCCTCCGTACAAACTGTCCCGCCGGTTCAGAGGGTCCACCAGCTTGTAACTTTCCACGATGCGCTTAAACTCGGGATCGGTTTTCAAGCGGTGATCGTACTCGTGTTCCCACATTTTCACCACTTGGTATCCTTGCTCTTCTAACTTCAATCGCCGCTGACAAGTGGCCTGGCACAAGTATTCCACGGTCCGTTGTAAACACTGATTTGAAGTGTTACGTTGAGGGTAGTAGATGGGACATCCGTGAAATATGCAACCGTTAAACTCGTACACGATCTTGGGGTTTTCTAAGTCTCATCCATCCACCGAATACCTTTCGATGGTCTTTTCGACTCCTCCGTTGCAAGCGTGTTGGATCCATTTGTCTTCCTTGTCGCACAAGTAATGTAGCCAGCGTAGGGCTTTGACCGAATATTGGTGTTTGACAAAGTTCGTCGTTTGAGGACTTATGACAGCCAAGGTGTTTTTGGTCATGAATAGATGACGGTACACTAAGGAACACGCTTTGGCAATGGTGCAGGCTTCTTTCAAAGGATCGATCCCTCCGTGCTCCATGAACAGTTCTCAATATTTTCCACAGCAACACCGTAAAATGTCCAAGTCGGAACGACAATATTTTAAAATTTCTTCCTGAAAGTCAAACGGGTCCGAGGCGTGAGTCTGCTACCAAGCGTAGAAAGCTTCTCGTTTTTTGGCATGCATGTTGCCGGGGTCGTAGTAGTGAGCCTCCGGTAAATGGGGTGGAACGGTTTGTTGATTGGCTTCGGTATTGAAAAAATGCGGAAGATAGCCTTTGGCCATTTCTATCATGCGACTCAAAGGCATGGCCATGTAACTCATCGAATCTTTAAACTGCACCTGTCCCACTTGCATGGAAATGATTTTGGCACAGTTCAAAGTCACTTTAGGACGTTCGGTAATTAGTTCCGTGTAGTATCTGAGAAGAAATTGTCCATCGTATCCCGAGAAATTGTGAGCCATCGCCGTGCCATAGCGATGACAATCTCCGTAATGTTCGATGTCTTCTTGGCTACACGTCTCGTCGATAGGGTCTAAGATCCATTGGGCGAAATTGGCCAATGTGTTCGGTCCCCGAAAATTTTTTTCACGTCCTCCAAGAATCTTGCTACTGTGAGGGCAATGAGTAAAGATAGGCTCTTAGATGCACTTCTCACACGCTCGGTGAGGCACGCAGAAATTAGGAATGTGAATGCCAGTCTCTTGCATGCATTCGAAATCGAAAAAGATGACATTGCCTTTCTTCTGCTCATTTTCTTCCTCTTCAGGTTTCGAATGGTATTTTTGAATGTAGCATTCGTGTTCCTAGTCCACGATTTGGCGACAAATGTGACATCGCTTCTTTCCTGAACATACGTGCTCCTTGGCACAATTGGCACATATGCCTTGTCCACAAGTTGGGCACAATCTCAGGAGTTGACAAGCACATCTCTGATGTGAACCTTGCGTGTTTAGATGTTGTTGGTAACAAGTTGGACTGACTAACGTGCGCTGACAAGCTGGACAATGCGATCGTTCTTGTCCTTTGTCAAGACACTGCTTAGAGGCTAAACATCCTGAGCATTCCGATCCACAATGCTTGTGTTGCTCTCGATTGTTATAGCCATAGTCACATTTCTCACAGGAATAACCGTATAACAGGAATCCGGTGATACTGGTAATGGCATCAAAATGTTCATCGTGATAATAGACGTGAATGTATTTTCTGTCTTTGAAATCTTTCCCTCGAAACAGTAGAGGCCCGCCCACTTCTTGAGGGTGTACTTTCAAGGTGTAGCGTGGAGCCAAGACGTCTTGCAAAGTTTACATTTAAGGAATGCCACAAGTGGTGTGTTTGCATATCCCTGCTTGCTGTAACAGTAGTTCTGCTTCTCTTTGTTGTTTGGTTCGGTCCGATCGTCGAATAGTTTTCCAGGCTCTTTTCCATTCTGTCGTGTCGTTCTTGGCATACGTTCGTCAAACCACGATGGCACGGGCTAAACACATCTTGTCTTGAGAATTGTTAATTTCAACGAAGCTGCGCTTGATGCTGCGAAAGTAGTCTACCAATAACATCTTTTTGCATTGTCCGGTCCCTTGGGGAAGAGAAACGTGGGTCATGAACAGTGTCGCTTTTCCGTCAGTGATCTGAAACGTGTCGTTGGATTGCTGTACGTCTTGAATCTTGTCGATGATTTTGGAAGGTGTCAGTTCTGATGGGTTGCTAAACTCGATCCAAACAGAGGACTTCAAACTGTCGTGATGAATGGAAAGTCTCAAGCGATCGTCTTCTTTGGCTTCACATTGCCGCTTCAGTGTGGTGAACAAAGAATCCAACACATCGGTGATGAACCCTTCTGCATTTTCCAACGGTACGTTGGACTTGAAATCTTTAAACTTCACTGTGTACGTGTAGGCCGTAGGTCTAAATTTTCTATAGGAGCGTTTGTCCGTCTGTCGAATGAGAAAGTACTTTTCAGGGTTTACTGGTGCTGATGTCGGACTTTGGTTGGGTGTAGACTCTCTGGGTCTGGATTCTGGTTCACTCATGTCATCTTCAAAATCGCTGGCATGAATCTGAGCCAAGACTTGAGTTACTGTGCGAGGCGATATCTCACGTTTCTGCCTCTTACTTTCTTCTCCTTTCTTCGCGAAATGATGTGATCGTTTCATCATGACTGCAAAAAGTCAAGTGATTACATTTCAAACACCATGGAACCCTATATATCCATGTCAGACCAGTGCATATATAAAGGACTAGTGCCTTCCCGCTCAGCATTCATTTCACTCTCAAGCTGACCAGCATGATGGAAGAGCCCACACAGACCGAACTTCTGATCAGAGCTTTGCGTGGTGTCATCTGAAAGTTTTCTTCAGACAAGCCGACGGACTACTCCCCCTCCTTTTGAGATAAAAGTCAAGATACTTGCTATATCTGTCAGAAGAAAGATCATTGGGCTACAGAATGTACAGACCGTCAAAAAAGCATGACCAGTGTTGAAAGCGACAAAAGTCAGGATAGCTGTCATCATTGTCAAGAGAAAGGACATTGGTCTTCAGATTGCCCTAAGAAACAACAGGAGCAGGAGGAAGATGAAGAAGAGGTGCCCTCGGCAAATGAAGAACCCCGACACGTTCAGAGAGAGAGAAGAAAAGAAGATGAGAAAAAAGTCAGGAAGAAGAGGAGAAAAACCTGTGATAGTGAAGATAATCAGAAAATAGAGAG
>JAECUM010049857.1:0-25462 GCA_016617855.1 Megalonaias nervosa | reverse complement strand
TTTCCTCCAGGATTTTGTTGTAATCAAGAAACAGCAAAATCCATTTGTCTTAAATACATGTATTTAATAGAGATTTATACAGTTTAAATGTCCCATAGAACACTAATGTTTCCAAGAAGCCCATTGTAGCTAATTTTACTATTACAAAACAAAGAACAAGCTAACCTGAGTCACATATTATCTGTGTTATATCGGCTAATATATATCTCAGCAGGGAATTGTACATGAGGTTATTTTTAGAAATGAATGGCATTGCGTGTTCGTCCAACTTATCGATTATTTTAGTATCCTTGGCAACATCTGATTAATACAGACTTTTAGCTGTGGGTTTTGTGTAATGCAGTTTCAAGCATTTGGAAACCTGAAAATAAATTCACGTTTTACAATAAATTCTGATTTTATTAAGAAATCCACAATACATTTACAATAAATTCTGATTTTATTAAGAAATTCACAATACATTTATAATAAATTCTGATTTTATTCTGTATACTGCGCTAACTATGTAATAACTTTTTCATTATATATACATACTGAAGTCCGGTGGCCGATTGCTAACGCGCTGGATTTTCATGCTCGAGGTCCGTGGTTCGATTCTCGTGACCGGCATACTGTCGGGCGAAAGGCGATATTATGCCAAAATTTATTATTTATTGGGCGTAGCCAGCTCGTCTATTGTTTCAATAGAAAATTTGTACACTCCTCCCACCATGTCACTTGGTGGGTGCACTTTTGGCACTCCCTGGGTGATTATGATGGGGGGTGCAAAAATTTCTATTGAACGTAGAGAAGGCCCGTAGTATTGTTCTTAAGATATGTTTGTATGTTGTCGTAGAGTTAAAGTTCTTAGAATTAAGTTTATATGTATCTGTGCTGTCCCTATAAATATATGTAAATACGTTACTGTAAATATGTTAATACGTTACTGTAAATACTGTTACTGTAAGTATTCATGGTTGATTTAAGGGGTTACATAAAATCATAATGCCTAGACAGCCCTCTGAATTTCTACTATTTCGTTTCGATTAGGAATTCGCTGGGGGGGGTGTGTGTTTATGCGTCCATAAGATAAGTTTATGTATAACCTCTGAGCCTACTAGGATGACCTTTGACAACCTAGGGGTTTCACATGGGGTTAAACTGTGCTGTAAATATGCTTGCTGTAAATACGCTACTGTAATTAAGATTCTGTGTTTTGTGCTGACCTTAATTAAGATATAATCATATGTATATAATAATCATATCTATATAATCATATGTATATAATTGTATGTATATGATCATAATCATAATCATATGTATATAATCATCTTGAAACAGTCCTTAGGGACTATTATTTTTATTTTATTCTGATTTTATTTTTATATTAAACAAGCACTAATAATATAATGAATTCTGAAAATATTAATGTTATTTTTTCTGCGATTAAAATATTACAGCATAACGGTGTAAATATATCTGATAATCTTAATCCTGAAAAAATTCTGTCTGACTTTGAATCATTAGAACAACGGAAATTAGAGAACAGGTACACTTTACCATCTGATTATAAATTCATGAAGTTTATCCAGCAGGCAATGTTACAGTCGCTGGCAACAGTTACAGATAATCAGGTAAAACTGTTTGTACCTCTCTCAAACGCTATTGACAAAATTAAGTTAGAATTATCTCATGAATACGAACAGAAAAAGATCGTGAACCTTCGTATAAGACAGTTAAGAGAGCATTGTGAAAATGAAAGTGAAGGTGGAGTTAATGTGATAATGGCTAAACAAAATCCCTGGCAAAACTAGTATACAGGTTATTTACTTATTTTATTTTATTCTGATAATTACGATTTACCCCCAGTAAAAAAAAATATTCTGATCCGAGTTAGATTCGGATATATATTTTTTTTTTGTTTTGTTTTGTTTTGCAATATAACACTCTATGATCTCACATACAGATTAATACTTAAAACTTCATTCTGTAAATCCAAAATACGTCCTATTTGGTCTGTAAGTTTGAAATGTATCCTTGATAATAACGGATTATGTACACGTAGATAAACGGGGTTAATTGGTTCAGATACAATTAACCACCCGGGTGGCGCTTGAGGGCTAAATGAATATAATATATAACCTTGCTGGGCCTGGCTAGACTTTGAAAGATCTACTTGATAGCTGCCATCAATTACATCACATACTAGATTGACTGCGATCGTTGATATTATATTAACAATACCAGGCGAGATATGACGGCCTCCACCGTATGGATCATTATTATATATAAGAATAACCGGTGGTGGGGCTATTTTTATCCACGCTGCAAATACTTTAGGGAAATATTCATCAATGACATCGTCAAGTGCTTTTTTTTTATTTCAGCGTTATTTAAATCTGGTATTATAAATGTTTGGAAATCTTTTTCTGTTATTTTGTAATGATCAAGAAATAATTTTATTTTTGTTTTGGATTTGAGTAAATATTTCTATTCACTTCAGTCGCAATATGTATAATACTTCGATTAGCGATCTATAAATCAAATAAGATCCCATTTAAATGTTTTATTGTTTCGATTATCTGATTTTTTACACCATCGTCATAATGTTGTGATAATGAAATAAATAAACTTCTTAAATCATTAAGTTTTTTATCGTATTCAGTCTTAAGAAGATCTAAAAAAAATTTAAAAAATTCTTCATCAACAATATCTCTATCAATCTTCGTCCTGGCGTCTACGATGACATTAAATGCTGATCTAGTTATCTTAGGGATCCTTTGACCGTCGAAATCAGTAAAGTAATGTTCATCGTTGCTTGGATCAAATTCAAATTTTATATAATACCGTACATTTTCATTTCGATATTCTGGATCTTTAATGAATCTTTTTTCGCTTGTTTTAAATTCATTTTTGGTTGGTTCTGGAATTCCATTTGACCTTTGGTCTGGAGGAACATCACGCCATCCTAACACTGATCTGATGGAACTTTGATAAATATCTACAACATAATCAGGGGAATTTATTTCAATCGCCGCTGATAATGTTGATTCGTAAACAGTGATTGCTATTTTGGATTCTTTTCCTGTGATAGATTTAATTCTGCGTTGGATCTCATCATTAATCTGTTCTATTTGATAACTGCCCGTTGAAATTCCAACAAATTGCCAATCAGGAGTTCCATCAGGTTTATTCTTATTCGCAAATACCAGTGAATTATTTGCTGGTAGTCCACCAAACGATTTTGACCTGATGTTTGGCCAGCTATTATAAACTCGTAATTGCGCTAATGCTATTTCACTTGCTGAAATTGTAGTTGGAAAGTTAGCGCTAAATTCAGGATTGGTCGAACTTAATGATATCATAGTAGTTTTTGACGGCGTTGTATTAGTGACGATCTGTCGTAATAGTTCTAACGCCGACATTATTTAAAATACTCTGTTATTTAATAGAACGCAATCTCGGGAATTCAATCTTCATTCTTATCACAGGTTACTTTATCACTAAATGCTTCATCGTAGGTTTTCATTATCGTTGCGAACTCCTCATCAGATATTTTACCATCGCTGAGATACGCAGAAAGATACGATGATAGTTTAGAATAAGATGTTGTTGCTGTGTGTATTTTTTTATATACTCGTGTAATTTATCATTTGTACACGTAGATATCTTCTTAGCGATAATACTGAGAATGCCTGCGATAATCGTTGAAGTTGAAATGACAATTGTTGCAACTGCAGGTGCTGTCATTGTTATTGTTGATAATAATAATCCGGTTCTAGCAACAACAACAGAAACTGAGTAAACAATTATATCAATAACAACCATACGTCTGCGATATTTTTTTACTTTTATTGTATAATCGTCGATGATATTTTTTAGTTTGGTTTGACACTCACATACTTGAGCGTATATGTGACGTTGAACGTCGATAAGCGAATCCGTCACTTGATTCATTATACAATAACAACGTCATTTAATTAAGTAATTAAACAGTTTCAGCTACGAATTCTAGACACCACCAGTAACGTCTCGGGGGCATTTCCGTTGATGTTAACGTAAACGTTTCTTTGATGTCCTTGGTTAGCATCACCAATAGAGGATTATGATATACATTCGGTGATAATGAAATGGCCGCAGTAATTTCCAAACCGTACATAGATAACCTGTATAACCCAGTTACTTCTGCTGTGTGTTCGAGAGTATTATCGCGCGGTGTCCACGTTGATGATCCTGATGCTACTGTGTACACGATATTTTTAATTTGTCCGTGTGGAATTTTAATCAGATTAGTTTTTTGAACAATACTAGGTATTCCGTTGATAATGTCGTTGAGTTTCATGTTAATTTCGGAGAGTTTGATATCAACAGTTGGTGGAGTTCCAAAAAAATCATTAATAGATCTGTTTATATTTGTATGAAAATTTAAAAACGTTTGTACGTGATTAGTAAAATTAGTATTGATTTTAGTCATTTCATTATTTATTGTAGCTAACGAAGTTGTCATAGGGATTTCCTTATCGTCTACATATTTCTTCGTTGCAGCGTCGAAATCTGATTCTGGTGTTCTAAGATTATTAATACCATTATTATTCATATTGAGAAATGCACGCATTATACCACCGTTGACTAATACGTACTTAGATTCTTGATCATCGACGTATTTTTTTTGTTGCTGCATCTGTATCTGCTGCTGGGTTTCCAAGATCTATAATTTTATTTCGATTCATAATAATGTAACCCGTGAATGAATCACCAGCTCGCTTAATAAAATTCATTAACTGACTTACCGTAATCTTGTGTTTTACCTTGATCAGAAAAAATAACGATATTATTAATAACCGCGGTGGGAATTCGTATAAGAACATCTAACAGTTGTATATTACTCGTTTTTAATCGCCCTTGTTTATCCTGAAACACAACGACTTGATTTTGATCCACACTTGTGATATTTAATAAATCATCGATTTCATTTCTGAGCTGATCAAGAGTTGCGTATTTAGATAAATCGACTCGCTGCTGAGCTTTGCGAGAAGATCTTCCATAAATATCTACCATTATATTTACTGATATCTGTTTAAGTGTGACAAAGTGGTATATTCATGCACGACTTTATGAGGTGGTGTTGTTGATTTTGACACAGCATCAAGTACAGCGAGTACTTCTCGACCACATATCGGTGTATCAGTTAATTTTTGTGTTGGTAATGTTGAATACCAGATTTTAGAATGCATCGAATTCTTACTTTGCATAGCAGTATTTACATATTTTAAAAATTCTTTTGGTGGTGCCAACCCATACGAATCAAAATAAATAATTCCACGTGGATCAATTGCATACGCCACCCAATGAGTGTCTGGGCCAGAGTTTTTATCAAGATTAATAATACCAGTTTCTTGTCGCTTTGCAACGGTAGGTAATTGATCACGCATAAAAACCCCTCTAAAGTTTTTTATATTCAGTTGCTTAGCGGCATTAGGTAAATCAAAATTGGAGATAGGGAGACTCATCGATTTCGATGACAAAGTTACCGGGACAGTCTTACACCTTTGCCGTACCATGAATATGTGGTCCCTGGTAATCTTAGACCGCGACCGTATGCCGGGCCTGATATCTTAGACGGCCCGGCTGTGGAACGTTTGGTGCTCTTAGACGTCTTCCGCGTTGTTTTGCCCGTGATCTTTTTTTTAAATTTTCTGCGTGTATAATTCCTTGACCAGTTGCTTTCTTTAACGCTATTCCAGCAGCGGTTCCAACAGCGCCTAATGCAGCTGCTTTAGCAACAGCTGGGGCTGCAGCGGCTATTATTGCTAGTAACGCGGCAAGAAGTGGAAATATGCCACCCGTTTTAACGATGTCTTTAATGACACTCGCAGAAAGATTAAGTTTTATACCTGTATTCAATTTTTTTACTTCATTGAAATGCCTATACTGGCGTTCTGATAATGATAGCTTATTCGGATCACTCGCGACTTGTTCTCGCTTTAGTGATATTGTTGCCGCAAAATTATTTTTTGATGATGATTGTAGCGTTTTAATCTGACCAGGAGTCAGACTGATATTAACTAGATATGACATTTATAATTATTATGAGCGATCTAATTACATGTTTTCCATTGGGGCATCAATAACTCTCATTCGTCCACCAACACATTCAAGTAACATCGATTTATCGCTGAGTATGACAGCGACAGCTCTGTAATTAGCAATAGCTCCTCGGTTTACACGAGCTCGAAAATATATGTCAACGACTGATTGTCTGGTTAAATCTAAGTGTTCCAGCGAAAAGTAATAAATCGGATATAATGTTGTAAAATCTAGCTGTGATATTTGTAAACCAGTATCAATATTTTGATCACGTCCCATGAATGTCATTAATCGATGATATGCACGCGCAACATGATTATTTACAAAATTTAGCAACACTTCTTCAGAATGTTCTTGATGTCCATTTATCCTTAAAGAAACTTCTCTAACCCCAAGCGTGTCAAATATCATATTACTTTCTGTTTGATCATTTACTCGTAAATTATTCTGAAGCGCAATAAATATATGCCGTGGTGCAGAAACACCTTGCTGTGATGCTATTTGCCAAGTAAATAAACCATTAATGTTACTCTGGATAGAATCTGTGGTCATTGTCAACCATGATAACATCGATTTACCACCTTGACTCATAAAAGAAAGGAAATGTTCTTCTTCAGGTATTGTTGGAGTCATTACTGGCATCCATAAAGAGAGTTTTGTTAAATTTACTACACCAGCATTACCAACGGATCGCCATATCGCATCATCGTCGGTAGCCTTTCGCACAAGTGCAATTGTGTGTTTCGCTCCGAAAATGACCTTTCTGACATTTCTACAAAATCCAAATATATGTGATAGTGGAATGGCACATGAAAATCTTCTACTTCCACCGATTAACATTGCTTGACGTGATCTAAATCCTAAGTTAAAATCTGCATCAACATTAATAATTATATTTTGTACATCAGCGCCGGCGTTTCTAGCGTGGTTTTGTGGGCGTCCTATATCATACTGTCGATACTCAGCGTGGTTAGAAGTATCCTTTGCAAACATCATTGATGGACCAGCTGATCTTGAGTAATCATCACTATATCGCGCAAGACCAAGTATCGTCGTGGCAACGTCGACGTTTTCATGACAGATCTCAATCTCTCGTGAATCAATGATATATGCTGCACTTTTAAATAACGCCATGATGCCATTATTAACAAAACTAACACTACAATCAGCTGCGTATGCTCCTGGCGGTGCAAGAGTATTATCTAAAATTTCACCTTCAACCTCAATAAATGCCTCAGCGGGTAAGAAATATCTGCTTGTATCCTGAACCTGTAGTTCAATTCGTCCACGCTGATTTGAATCTCCTCGTGCGTCATAAAAATACTATTGATAATCGCGCACAGATTCATCTTTTAAGACTGGTGCATCCATGTCAAACGCGGGATCAGATATACGCTTGAACATCTTTATTATTATCGTCTTCGTCTAACACGAAGACCGCTTCCTGCTACCAGACTAGCGGTTATATTTTGTTCTTTTTCTAACCCAACATTAGTGTTGGTAGCCAACTCTGCTAGTTTTTGATTAGCAGCTTGTTTTATTATTTTACTGAGATTTGCGGGCATCACTTCAGTGCTGGCCAGTTTCACTGGTTGACGTTTTCGTCGTATTAATCGCGCTAGTCTATCCTTGATTGCTGAGAATACTTTGCTAGCAACATCACCAACAGCGCCAATACCTTTTTCACGAACAACATCAATAGCTTTCATTCCTAGTTGCTTTGCAAGCAGTATTGCTTTTGGGGCTATCCCTCTAAATAGACCTTGACCAACATCACCTAGTCCATCTCCGTAGGTCGTTTTGTATACTGGTAATCGTGAATTTATTGCCCTAACCATGGTTGGTCTATGAGTATTGTATATGATCATATTATTATTAAGTGATTTTATCACTAATTGCATCTAATTACATACTCAGTCACTATGATAATCATCGGCGATTTCATTAATAAGGGACCGATACACATTAAGATCCATAACACCACCTGTAAATAATCGTTCACAAATATCAGCTGCTTCATTAATGATTTCTGGGGAATTATTGCCAGCTCGTTTTCCTCCAATGAGAATTTCTAGTCGATCAACATCAGCAAGGACGTTATTGGGACAAGTAATGAAGCCACTTCCTAAACCACTTCCAGTTGCGCCAGGATCTTGATATTCTTCCTCTGTTGTTCTAACTGGTTGTTGTGATGATTTCAATCGTTTCATCATATTTTTTTTGGTAATCGTTGTGATCGTTGTGATCGTTGTGGTGATGGTTGTAGTCGTTGTGATCGTTGTGGTGATGGTAATTCAAATTGTTGTTGTGGTGATGGTAATTCAAATTGTTGTGGTAGTGGTGGTAGTAATAGTGGTGATCGTTGTGGTGATGGTAATGGTGATAGTAATTGTGGCTGTGGATAATCAAGAAGTGATTGTGGAAATTGTTGAACTTGTTCTCCAAGTTTTTTTACTGGTTTCTGTAATTTAAATTGTTTAGCTCTTTCTTCTATATATCTGTATACAACATCATCAAATCTATTAAAATTATTGATATCTTCATCAGATCTAATTTCTGGAATACCATTATAGATACGATATACATCCCTGATCCAATCAGCACGTTTTAGAGATTTAACATTTTCTGGTTTTACATATTTTTGTCTTTCATCATATCCAAACGCGGCAATATCAAATAATTGCTTTGGGTCCTTGATAGCAGCAATACCTTCAGGTGCAAATTTATCTATTATCTTAGTTGTTGGTTTAGGTTGTTGTTGTGGTTGTGGTGGTGGTGGTGGTTGTTGTTGTGGTTGAGCTGCTTGAATACGGCCAGCAATATCAACAGGTAATGTTTCAAGATCTCTTTGTGTTGCCTCAGTTGCTGTAACAATTTTCTTTGTTGGTTCGACAATCGGTTTAAATAATTGTTCTGCACCTTCTGCAAATTCCACCTGAGACTCCTGACGAGCTTGTAGTTGTTGTTTAACTAAATCACGGACGGGTAAATATTTTTTGATTGCCTGTAGTCGCTCTCGAGCTAATCTAGCTGAGTGTGGTTCTCCAATCATTATTGATAATATCTATAATTGCTGTTTAATTTACAGCTGCAGAGAGGGTGAACGACCAACGCTGAGTGACCAACACGTAAAATAAAACACACCATAAAAAACCCCAAAGAGTCAGAGATAAAGTAACGAGATAATCTAACCCTAAGAAATCTCACGTCAGTTAGAGGTTGTGGTTTAACGTCGCTGACCTTAAGATTTCCTTTTCGTAGAAAGGCTTATTTTTTCAGTAATAATGTCTCAAGCAAAATGGTCTGTTCACCCTCTCTGCTGCTCTCGTGGTTTTATTAGACCTGATAGTATTATCAAATCTAAATTTTCAAGATCAAGCCCAATTAATATTTTTTCAGCAGGATTTCAACTTGTTTTTGTTCTTTCGACAATCGTAAGGATGACTGTATCTTCTTATGATATCAAAGATTTTTTATTGATTCTATTAGTTGTGGTCCTCGCATATGCATAGGGCGAACAAGATTAATTTCACTTTCTGACAATCTTGTACTGCTTACTGAACCAACGCCAAAATATTTCATAGTTTGTATTTTACTTACTGCTTGTTACTATCTGTTGTAAAAACTTTGTTTCCCTCATTAAAAATATTATCGTAAAATTCTCTCGCAACGGTTATAATTGGTGGTTCTGACATTTATTATACAATATTAGATTAAATTTGATCATCGAGTGAATATATTTGAAAAGCCGTCAATCCTGCCAACGGACCTACAGCAGCGACAACATAAAGTCGAAAATACAAGTACTTGCTAGCAGTATTCGCAGTTGAGATTGTAAAGTAGTGTTGTTGTAATATGTTTGTTCTGTACTATACAATATTGTCCAGTTAATGTCGCTCTTTTGTCATTCCAATCGCCAATTATAAATAAACCCAACAATACAGTTTAATCGGCCGCGCAAATGCAATTGCCAAGTAGCAACTGCAACAGGACATTTGATTTTAATCCAAAAGTTTTCAGCTTCTCGAATGGTTGTCCATTCTTGACTATACTCAACAGATAAAGTGTGATGAGGATAATTTTCAGGATAATATGATCATGCGCTTACCTCACACCCAGCTCAGTTATCAGTTGTCTTAAAAAGTGTTGAATATACCCAACATTGCTCTTGGTTCGTTTTAGATAGACTATCAACATTCGCTTTATTTGTTGGATCATTAGGATTAACTGGAACATATGTTGCTGTTATTTTGTGTTTCTCATTTTTATGTTGCCTGACATTGGTCCACCAGATTGTAGTAAATGCCGGGAGAGTGGTCTTTTCAAATGGGCATAACTAATAGCATCAGTATCATCGGATAGAGGTGATTTTATCGGTAATCCATTTATTTTTGTGTTATCGCTCATTATCAGGTTACATGTCATTGTGTTACCGGCCTTTTTAAACTTTTTTTTATTGTCAACAGATTTTAGTTGGTCATAACTCACCGCTTGTGTATTATCAACATTTGCTAGTGGACATGTGGTTTCCAAACCAATATTTTTTTATACTTGACATATTAATATTGCCGGTAACCGTTCTACCAGTTTTACCAAGCTTGTTGCCATCCACATACTTCAACTGCAAATAACTAAATGCTTGGGCTAGATTTAAATTTGCTGGTGGATACGCGTTTTCCAAATTTATAATCTTTTTCCTGACATATTCAAGTTACCGTTTAACGTTCCTCCTGCCAATGATAGTTTGTTACTGTCGATCGTTTTTAGTTGTGGGTAACTCACTACTTGCGTAAGATCAACCTTTGGTGGTGGATAATCTACTTCTAAACCAAGTACTCGTTGATTTGACATCAATAAATAACCTGTCATTGTATCACCGGCTTTCTGGACGAACGCTGATGTATCAGTTATTGTTTCGTCAGCAGAAAATGATCCTGTGAGTGATGTTCCAAACTTTATGTAATAAGTGATATTATATAAAATATATAACATAAAATTGTATAACAACAAAAGCAATGGCAAAGCCATCGTTGACAAAGTCGTCGCTATTAAATTTTGATACCGAAAGATTAATCAAGCAAAACACAACAACGAACTTCCAGATTGTCATTATCTCATTGTTGGTCGTACAAGATCTGGTTAAACAACCTATTATTGAATCTTTTGCTCAACGATAACTTTACTATAGGGTGTATATTTACACAATTCACAACAGGATAAGTGCAAATTATTGAGCGAGTACAGCAATAAACTTCGTGATGAGCATGGCGCTAGCGAGGATATATTTTTAAACAAACAACCAAAAGATTTAGTTCCCGTGAATGAACTTGATTCGTCCGAGCATAAAATAATTGTATTTGATGATATTCCTCTAAAGAATGAGGAGATGAATAAGATTAGGTCTTTTTTTTTCCTTGTCGCGCAACAAAAAACATAATTCAGTTATCTTGCGCACGAGTTTTACAACGTCGACAGATTTATTCGGCGAAATACGGGATATTTTATACTGTTTCCAGGGCCTGATAATGTCGATGTGAGAAATATTGCAAACGAGCCATGTGGTGATGTAACAAAGGATACGTTTATTGAATTATATTATCGAGCAACCAAAGGCAAATATAATTTCTTTTAATTAGATAAACTAGCAGGTGATACAGCTAAGATGTTTCTTTGTTGTATTGATGAATTTCTCTAGGTGAATTTTATAAAGCGTATGAAAAATGATAATGGATTATAATCAAAAAGTTGAATTAATGAAGAAATTTGCTGCATCTCAAGCTGCTTTATAAACAAATGTGGAAGAAGCAAACCGAGGACAAGGTGTTCCAGAAGAAGAAACCACCAAACTGTTTAAGCCGGTTACAGAAGCAGTACTTGGTAAACAACCAGAACCACCAGCATTATTTCCAGAAGAACTAAAAAAGGTACAAGAAAAAGGTTTGTTATGTCTACTTGAAGAAAAACAGAAAGCGGAAACAGAAACTGCTGTAAAAAAATTGCGGAGTAAGCTGAACCATATCGAAATTTACTTGAAAAATTGAAGAAGAAAGAATGGAACAAGTAGAGCACGAAAACGAAAAACACCGTAAATTGCTATAGATAACTGGATTAGTAAATTATAAAAAAAAAAAAAAAAAAAATGATCGCGAGTATAACATGTTTGATACTAGCTATGGTATCACAGAAAATGTCTCACACGTCATTCATAGACTAAAACCCTCTTACCCTCTTAGAAACAATACGAATTGACAAAGGGGATAACGCCGAGAAAATTGCAGATAAAAAAAATGACGATAAAATTATCGGGTTGTATAACGGGTTTCGACATGGCATTATTGCCGGGCTTTACCGTAAAGTTATTAGTAATATATTGGCTAACGAAGAAGGCTTTGACAACTACAGAAATAAATTAAGTACACTAGCAAAAATTATTGACGAGGACCGAGTAGGAAAACACGGATATGATGTTAAAGTGTTTACATCAAACGCTGAAATGGTTGACAGATTTATGTAGTTAATATCATCAAAAGAAGCTGAAAAGAAAGTACAGAGATCTAGAACGAAATTGTAGATATCCTAGATAATTTTCGATTGAGTGGACTACTAACATCAGACGAAAACGAAATTTTACACGACGATCTTATATCGTAAAATAATCTAAGAAAATCAATATAATGTCACTAACGTCGACAACATTCCAATTCGATTAGTCACAACAACGAGTGTTAGCGCAAATTTTTCTGTCTACTATAATCACCAATAATACTAGATCCTGGTAAACAGTATGAAATTTGTTTGATTTCTGCTACAGTATGGTATTCTATGGCAATTGTGAAGAAAACGTCAACGACGACTTTACATTTAATCCTGGCGTGTGGGTATCAGTTAAACTAACACAGGGAGCGTATAACGTAATTTTGAGTTAACTCCAAACTATAAAATGCTACGAGCTAGAATCACGTTAACAAAATTTGATAATCGACTTTTCACCTGCGACTAGTATCGCATCATTGCTATGCTTTAATCATCAATGATATGGCAGTGTTGCGGAACAATTATATCATATGATGGGGATTTACCTGTTAACATAACAGAAGCAAACACAATCTTAATCAATTGTTCTATTGCATCAGGATCTCATTCAGCCAAGGGAAGCCAATGTCAAACAATCTATGGTTTTTCGCCAGGTGTTCCACCAGGATCGATAATGCAAATTATTCCTTGACAAATGATATACTATCCGATTAATCCTGAAAACCACATAGCAAATATAACAATACAGCTAACAGATCAATCCGGGCGATAAATAGATCTTAATAATGAAATTGTCACGTATTACTTACACTTACGCGCAATGGCGTAAGTCATCGACGACATAAGTCGTTGCATAAGTCATTGGCGTAGCTATCAGCGTAAGTCAATTTTGTAAATCTATAGTTTATAACAAAATGAGACACCAAAATTTTATCGAAGAAATAACTGTAGGTGGATCGCTTGGAAATATATTTACAAGAGTTTCGAATTTTTATCGACAGTTAGTAAAATACAGCCAATTGCAATTGACGCGGGTAAAGCTTTTTCGACAGGAGCAGCATCTGCTGCAGGCACCGCAGTCGGACAAAAGATTGGTGATAAAATTAGAGGCGAATAACCACCAGCGCCAGCGACAACGTCGCCGCCTTCGGCAGCGGAAATAAAACAAGTAATATCAGATATTGCTCCAACAAAAGAAACCGAACGAGCTATGATAGCTACCACAAAAAATATTGTCATCACGCGGCGAGGAGGTAGTACGTAAGCTAGTAAAATTTATGAAATGAAAAAAGAGATTGGAACCCCAGTTATATCACCAAGAAAGCAGAAATCTCGACAGCGAAGACAACCATCACCTGACCCTAGTGTAACTGGAAGTGGTATTGCTACTCAATTAAGTGATCTTATTACTCCATGTCCGGATAACATTCTTGCTGATGTTGATCGACTAGAAATTTTAATCGGTGGAAAAGGAGCTGGTAATACTCGAAGTTATCATCGTTGATTTCGTCGTGCCTCAACGACGGTATAATTACCGACAACGAGTTCACAGATATAATTAAGATTTACAACGAGGCATTAGAACCAGATTGTTCACAAGAAAAAAAAGAATTATAATTAGTAGATAAAAATTGATAATTAAATAATGTCGTCGTCGCAAGAACTACCACAACAGATCGTCACCAATACAGCACCGCTGAAAACAACGATGATATCAACCAGTTGAACCAATCCTGAATTCAGTGTTGTTTTTCCAGCTGCAATTCCAGTAAAAGAAATAGCACTAGCACAATTACGAGTTTACTATACCTGGCCAAATATCTGATCAACATCGTTTGGTGGACTTCCTCCGAATAACTCACTGGTGTTCGCGAACAAAAACCGCGACAATGGGACTCCAGTTTGGCAAGTTTTCAGTATTCCCACGTGATGCTATGAGACCGAAGAAATCAACGAAGAATTCCATTAATATAATAATACAAATAAAGTAATAAAAGAGAAATAAAAATATTTCTGAATCAGAATTAATATAATAATAAAATTAAAATAATAAAATAAAAATAAAAGTCTGAATCAGAATTAACATAATAATAAAAATAAAATAATAAAACAAATATAAAATCCGAGTCAGAATTAATAATAATAATAAAATAAAAATAAAAATCTGAATCAGAATTAATATAATAATAAAAATAAAATAATTAAAATAAAAAATATTTCTGAACCGGAATTAATATAATAGTAAAAGTAAGATGATAAAAATATTTCTGAATCAGAATTAATATAATAATACAAGTAAAATAAGAAAAATGTTTCTGAATCAGAATTAACATAATGATAAAAGTAAAATAATTAAAATAAAAATATTTCTGAATCAGAATTAATAAAATAACAAAAATAAAATAATACAAATATTTCTAAACTAAACAAAAAAGATACAGCAGCGATGATGGTCGGTCTACCATTCCACGGGGACCCTTCATTGCCAGTAAAGCTCATGAGGTCCTAGGATTCTGTGTCTTTCCCTTGATGGCTCTAGTTTTTCTTTTTGGGTCGATCCTAGTTTTTTGTAAAGGCGTTTCTTATGGCCCACAGGCACCTCATGATAATTTTTCTTTTCGCGACATTCTTTCTGAACGTCCTTGTGTGGGGAAACCCTTTAGTGAGGTCATAAGGTCGAGGAGCTCACATCACCCTACTGTGCATTTTTGAGGGGCTCCGATTTTCATAGACACACTCCCCGGCGAATTGCTAATGTGCGAAACAAAATGTTAGAAATTCAGAGAGCTGTCTAGTTTTTCAATTTTAATGCACACTCCCCCTCCAAATCAAACCCCGGACTAAGTGCAAAACAGCACTCACCACGTTGTTCGACGGGAACTGCAGTGGAAGGGGGTATTTTAATTTCGCATAAATTTCAACTGACGTGGATTCATTTTAATTTCACACACATTTTTTCAACTGACGTGGATTCATTTTAATTTCACACACATTTTAACGAAATAAAATTCAGTGTGATTTCACACAAACTTCAGAAGTTACAAACTGTAGTGTGGAAATAAAATACAGGTATTTTATTTCTGCCGGATGTATTGGAAACAGATGTTGACCTAAGAATAACCTACCTCGAAATTTCACATAGACCTATACACGCTTAACTTAATGAATTTGCAGGCAAAATAATCTGAATTTATAAAACCCAGGGTAAATATCCTTCAAATCACTGACTACAGGCAAAAGAAGGAATCGCTATATCGTTCAGTTGTTTATACGTCACGTAGTAACAAGCTGGACAACTGCTTAGTTACTCTATCAGCGATGACGGAGTTATCTCGTTTCGTCAACTACAATATTTTCTTGTTTGATTCAGAAATGGTAGCGCATTTAAACATTATACGCTCATCAAATTTGTTCGAATACGCCGATTTGGTTATATTATCTGCCACAAATTTTACTGAGCACTAGAAATATCGAAATATTTAGCAGCTGCATATATTGAGGAAAACATTATCTCCTCGCCTGTCTCTACATTTGTAAATACAACTGATCATGGAGATATATCATTATAACCAACTCTTCCGAACTTACAATTCTGGCTTTGTGAAACAATTCGCAAGTTAAATAAAGAGATATTTTTTCGATCTCGATCAATATGATCGATCACATGTACGTCTTCGACGACTCCTTAAAAACATTCAAATGCGAATCTATGAGATAGATACATTTTATTCCCAGTTCTAAACATGAGATAACCAGTATTAGTGACAAAACCAACTGGTTTTTCTCAGTTGACAGTTCCTGATTATACCATCACGAGTTGCTTCATAATTTTTAATAGAGGGATGTGTTACAAATTCATTTTGCTCCATTTATATACTAATATTATTTGTCTAAATTGTTATTTTGAAAACCTGGCGAGATAGTCTTCGACGGTTTTTATGGGAGGGTGTCACGTTTCGCAGTCCAGGTATCAGGAAATGTATAAACTTGGATATATTATGACCGCGTTTGATGTGTAAACGTAGCCGCAAACAGTGTTAATTGATTATGCAAGTCGCCAGCCACCCAGATCATAGAATAGCCGCCAGTCAAAGGGCTTGTCGTCCTCACACGCAGACGTTAAAACATGGGTCCAGGGATCAAAGGGAAGTCCGCAGGGTGTTCTCACCCGCCATGTAGACAGACAAGCGAGAAGACATTGTCTGTAAGTTTGATTGGGACCGTCCACAGCGACATCCAATCGGAATTAAGATAGGGGGTGGGAGTAAATCTTAGATCGAAATTTTAGCTTAAACGTGCAGTAAATTCATCAGTATACCTGGGCAGATTATGAGAAGTAGATCTAGCGGGTTTAAGCGAAAGGATACTCCGAGAGAAGCCACTCGTAATTTGGCGGGAATCTTAGGACCAGAACTGTAAGACAAGGAAAAGCTTCGACAAGGTCAGTAAGCTATTTGCTCGATTTTTGCAAAACATTACGGCGTCATAATTGTAAGTATTTGTAGCATGTATACGTAATTACTGGGATTGTTTTAGTATGTAGAATTACCTTGTAGTGTTTCATTTATAAGCGTATTTGAGACATGAATTTCAGTTTACGTAGAGAATTATGTAGATTGCTAGTACGTCAGAATTAATATTGTAATTCGCTGGTAGGTTACTTCGTAGTAACCAGCACCTTCAGTAATGCGTTATGTTAGAGTTTACGCATGTTGGAATTGGAGTTTAGGAAAATGATTGATGTATGTACGATTAGTTACGATAGATGTGTGAATATATCAGAGCATGGATATTTGAATATCTGTATATTTGGTATGCGTTGTGATGTAAAGATATGCGTCTGATTGTTGTTTATTGGTTTGTGTAATGGAATTATGAGTATGTACTGATGTGAAGCAATTTATTGTTGTATGTATAAGAGTAATTAATACCATGCTTTCATCATGTTGTGTTATTATGTTGTGTTTTACCATACAAGAATGTATGCGTATTTCGGTGTGAATGAATGCGTGACCGGTGAAATTTAATAGCCTTATCTGATGATAGGCTGTGTGTAGTGTGAGATGTGAGCGCTGAGGAAAATATTGTACCATCCTTGTGTTTTCACAGGAAGCTTTTCGGGGACAGAACTTCCGGTGCAAGCTAGTAGTCCCGAGTCTCTAAGAGGGAGACGGAAGTGAGACTGACAGTGCAGTCGGAGTCGACAACGTGCAGTCGACATAGAAAGAGGGATAGAAGGGGAGGAGGAGAAAAGTGGTCTGGAGGAGGAAATAGAGAAGGAGGAGGAGAAAGAACTTTGAGGGAGTCAGGGAGGACGAGAGGGAATTATGAGATAGAGAAGAATACACAGATGAGTAGTACACAAGGACAGGTGGAAATCTCTCACACTACGAATCCAATGATGCGATAGGCTAGAAAAGGGTCGAGCGGAAGAATTGTATTTGGGAAATTCGAACTATTGATCTTTTAACTGTTATTAAATTGTTCTTACTGAACTTCCCCCTTTTTGTATCTTTAATCATTTAACCGTCGGCATTGCTGACTGGAGGCTCGGAGCTGTATATCTAACTGTCGCTAAATCAACTTCCAACCAAAATCGAGCCTGAGTGGGACTTCTACAATAATTTAAATAAATATTGGAGGCACCCCACCCCCAATCCCCCACACCCAAAACCTCACGGTGGGGCGACCCTCTACAGAGACTCGACATTTTTTGATCATAATATCGTTTCTGATCTAGTTATTTTTTACCACCGCATTGCACACATAACCATGTTTCGCCTCTGATTCTAACACCGCACCGCAAGCAAGGTTTTGGTCCTAAACGTCCACGCCGAAAACTTTGCAAATCCTATCATTAACCAAGTGCATTTATTCTTTGCTTGCATCGTTATATATATATAGTATATAGCATATATATATATATATATATATATATATATATATATATATATATATATATATATATATATATATATATATATATATATAATTAAAGTATAATTAAACACATATTTGCCGTAATTATAATATGGAAGAATTCACGAGATTTTCTGCAATTAAGCCGTCTACAGCTAGATTTGATCTTGACAAACTGCCAAAACTTAAATTTAGTTTTTCGATGCAACATTTGGCGCTTATGAACAAGGTTATAACTAATCGTATCAATGAAGCCAAGAAGGAATTTCACGCGGATTATGCAGCTCATACGTGGTCAACATTTAGAATCATGAATAATATCGATGGCTGAATGACTAACAAGCGAGCAAGAAACATCATTAACTATCTCGATGATCAGCGATATTTTATTCAGATAAAATTTACTGTGCAGACAAACGACGACGTTTGGATTATCTGTGACAAACGTGACCCTGTCTGCGTGACCGTTGGAAGTTGCATGGTCACGTTGAATAAAAATTCCAGTACGTGGAAACGGTTTAACGCAATTGGGGCGTGAAAAAATAAACACATGGGCAGAAAAAGTTAAAGATACCAGAGCGTCTATCAGCGACGGTGCTGAACTAGAAAGAATTAAGATTTCCGATTACGGTGAAGACATTAATCAGAGAGATTTCATACGCGCCGAAATGCACAAAAAATGGAACTGCGATAACAATCATTGATCATACTCGCATGCATGGACGTCAGCGGTGATGATATTTCCAAGAAAGAGAACAATTAAATTTTACAACGGCGTTATATTTGATTCAGTTAAAAATATTACTAAGAGTGACCCTGTATCCGTGTGGTTATTTCGAAGCGTCGGTGATGGCAATTACGATCAGTTTGTAAGGCCTAGCGGAGAAATTTATCGTGCAGAATCACTCCACGAAGAAATGACAAATCTTGTGCTGAAATACACGAACGGTAATGAAATCACTGTCGAACAATTACTGAATAACTGTTTTACCGTTCCATCAGTTGCTGCTCACTTTGCTCAGGAGAAAAATTCATGGAAACCTACAAGATCGTAGCTTCTAGTTGATGCACAGCTAAGCTGCGTCGAATACGGACACGGAGGATTATGGAATACTAAATACGATTATAGCGACGTTATCTCAGTTGATATGGTAGCGTGTTATCCTGGAAGTTTTCTTGCATGCGGACAGTGTTCTAAATACTTTAAAAGATTTGGCCATCCAACATACGAGATGACCAGAGTTGCAATAAATGTACCTTTGCCAGATTTTGATTTGACTGGATTCGCCTACGTGGATTAATTTGAATTTGCACGAGATCTTCATCCGATTGCTAATGTGTGGTTTGGAAGACATTGTTCAAAAACCATTGGGCTCCAATAGTACTATTACGATATAGGATTGAAGTAACAATATTAATATCGTTACGTGTAAGTGAAGCGATAATATCGTTCGTCCGCAGAAACAAGTTTGGTTGCCACAACCATACGAGTTTGATGCAGCCGAAGACATCAAGAAAACATTTCCTAATCTCGACGGCGATGAAGTTTTTAAACTCATTAATAATGTATCTAAATACAGAAAAGAAAATAATGAGAAACTTGCAAAAGATATCGGCAGAAAAATAATAGGTAAGTTTATTCAGGGTGGCACGGTTGATCATAAACGAACGTGTATCAGGTTGAACATGGACGATGCAGAACTCGATTTCATACTTGCTGATACAACGGAGAGAAATATGTTTATAAATCGAAATGATGTTTATCTGTCTGACGGAACTAAATTAGGTACAATTGTGAGCTTCACTGATGGTGAGTCACCGCAGTTTACTCATTTAAGATCGTCGATGCTCGCGTACGTTTCAATAAACTTATTATCGATGATAAACAAATTTGTTGATACCGCGGTTAGAGCTGCCACGGATTCATTTTATATAAATAAAAATATTTAGATCAGCTACATGGATTACTTGGCACTGGTGAATGGGGATCATGGAGAATGAAACGCGAAAACATATTTATTCTGAATCTGCCGACGTTGAAATTGCAGAGAGGTATTACAAGAATAACAATCAAATACCAGCATCGACAGCACCATCTGTGTATGATCCTGTAGCCAGGCATAAAACCGTATATGTAAATGGGTGTGGTGGTTCTGGTAAAGCAACACGCGGGATTGAATTATTTCAGAATTTTGATATGACTGTGCAGACGCTCACACACAGTCTCGCCAGAGAAATGAATGAACGAGGAGTAAAATCACAAACGTTTCTTAGTTTCTTTAGATGGTGTGGACACGCATGGACTCCATCGCCGAAGGGTGAGAAATACATTCCCAAGATTATTATCTGGGATGAAGTTTGTACTGTAGCGCTACAAGTATTACAAATGTTCCTTGAGTGGTCATCGATGAAAAATACTGCTGTGATAATGTGTGCCGATCATGGTCAACCACCACCTTTTGTTGGACAGTCTCCACACGAATGGTTAGAAACAATTGTGGATCATTACAAAGAAATATCTGATGATCATAGAGCTATTGATGAACCGCTGTAAGAATTTGAAAAGTGAATCAGGCTGCAGCCAGATAGAATACAGTGCGAAATAATGCGTGGAGTAATTCCAGAAACTACGATGAATGATTTTTGGAATTTGTGGAGACCAAATGATTTGATAGCTCCAAGTAGAAAGATAGTTAGAGATACACTTCAAGAGAAATTATTATCTAACCATAAAGAAAAGTTTTCAAATCTACCTGTACCCCTGTGTTATCTACCAGCAGATACACGGCTGCAGAATATTGAAGTTGAAATTCTGGGTGGTGGTAAACAACATCTTGTACTAAATGATATTGTCGCAGTTGATGTCAGTGTTGTTGAGGGTGCGTTGAACATGAGTGAAACTCCATGGACGTTAGGATACGCTATAACGATTCATTCATCACAAGGAATAACTATTTCTGATACAAATATTTGGATTATTGGTGCTCGGATCGAATGGTCAAATTTAGTTTATCTCGCAGTGTCTCGAGTCAGAAGAATATCTCAATTGCACAGGATTATTATGGATTGCGTAATAACCGAAGAAATCACGGATGATGTATGCGATGAAGTTATCAAAGAAAATTTATCTGGGTATCGACAATCTGACACAAAAAAAATTAAAAAAAAAAAAAAAATAACAAAAAATAACCGCGATTTTGATCTCGACGTTGAATTTATCATGACACTGAAACAACAACAGAATAATCACTATACAAATTGTAACTGTAATATGTTGTGGCAGTATCCAAGACAGTTTACCGTTGCTAGAATTAATAGTAGTCTTGGTCACACACGCTAAAATGTGATGCTGACCTGTCTTGAATGTAATCGACGTAGGGGTGCCAGTTTACAGACGTGAACGCGGTGGTAATTGTTTGTCTTCAGGAATTACTTATAATTGTTCACGTACAAATCCACGTTGAAGTGCAATGGAATCTAGTCTTTAGATTGCAGGTCTACCTGTGGATCTAACCACGCTGGAAATTGTATGTGTGGTCACGCTCTAGATAGGATCAGTTGCTCTTTTTCTACCTCCTTCGAGTTCACCAGGTTCATATAAATATATAACAGTCAAATTACCTAACAATGGCAGTTTTGAAAAGTCACGTCATTGTACAGGTATATGTTTCTTAGTAATCGTGACGATGGGTTTCATAGAAGTTGCACGAGTAATTTTACTGTTTAATGCAGCTATTACACTTGGTAATCTTGCAACCCATTCGCGAGATCTCGTATCTGCCTGAATTATTTCCTTCGCATACTGGTATCCAAATAATCTCTCAGCAAGTGTTCGATTAAATCGTTCAACGATTGCCTGATCACGATGAATTGCTGTATGTCCTCGTCTGATATTAACATTATGTTTTTTCATCAACGATGATACTGCACCAAGAAATTCTTTGCCAGGATCAACCTGTAATAGTTGTGGCCGTCGCAGAATATCACGTTGATAAATTCGTTCAAACGCAGATGCAACTTCAGTTGCTGTTTTAGTTGATAACGGCTCTGCTTCCTTGTATCTACTTGCAACGACAACGACAGTTAATGCGTATTTGTATGTGCGTGATCGACGTCTACCAATTTTAATAGTATCGTGTGGTAAAAACAAAATACCTGCTTGCTGAACGTAATTAGGAACGCTGACATCAAAATGCGCGTACTGAATGTTTTTAGGTGGTGGTAGATAAATTTGCCATATTGCCTGTCGTGCTAACCAATTTGCAGCAACAACACGTGAGACTTTTGCCGCTTCCTCTAATTTACTAATCGCTGCTTTACCTCTCCAATATCCTCTTGAAATATAACAAACAGATTCCATTATAATAGCTATATGATTAATTACCAGCCCCTAGCATTAGTTTACCTTTCATCGCAGATTTTACTAGCAAGCTAGCAAGTTTTGTCTCTGAGAGATTTATCAGGTATATAATTTAACGAATGAATCAACTTCACATATGCGAGGTGCCGTTGTAGTGAATCTTTGCTTTTACATGCAACATCACGAATATGACACGCTTGATCAATTGCGTTTATTGGATACTCTCCAGGTTCTGGTTGGTCTTGGTTATCGAGTCGGATATCAAGACGAGTTCCAGGACCACAGTAATTATAGCGAGTCAGATGTTTCTCACCAGGGTATTTAGCCTATGGAGTTCCTGGTAATTTTCCCAGCGAAGTAGTAATATCACTGCCGGTTTTTGTTTTCGACGAAATAATTCTAAATATTTTTTTGTGCCACATCGCTCACATCTACCTGTAAGAGCACATTTTTTACTTTTAGTTATTACTGTAGTTAATCCACTAGATGGCGTGGGTACTCTACATCGAACACAATATAGATCCATAATATTTATTATATGGATATAATTGACTTCTCAGCGACACGAGCGCGGGAACCAGTCAAGCATCATCCAGCACTACCAAATTCTATCAGAGCAATTATCATAGGTCCATCTGGGTCTGGTAAAACTCAATTATTACTTAATCTGATAATGAGATGGCTCAAGTGGGATAAGTTATATCTAACAGCACCATTTGTAGATGACCAACGATGTTATGAAGTACTTAAAGATTTTAATGAAAACGCAAAATTGTTGGATGAGGACGCTAATGATATCATTGATTTTATCACCGATATCAATGATGCTCCATCCGTAGATGACCTCGATGGATTTATTAATAATCTCGTAGTATACGATGATGTTATGCTGGACAGACAAGCAAACCCAGCATGGATATTCTCACGAGGTAGACATAAAAATACAAACGTGATTTATGTTACCCAGCGGTATACACAAATACCAAAAGTGATCAGAGGTAACTGTAATATTTTAGTTGTGTTTAAAGGAGTCGATACACTAACGTTACGAAACATTCATCAAACTTGGTGTTCAGGAGATATGGACATGATTAAGATTAAAAACTTCTTTGCGCGAGCACGAGCTACCTCGTTTGGATTTATCACAATAAACTTGCATGATCCTAGGTCAAGGTATCGTGTTGGTCTTGATAAATTTTTGGGTTGACACTACAGCAGCAGAGAGGCTGCGATAACACGTGTGTGTGCGCGTCTCAAACGAACACGTCTAAAATTTTTAAAAAATGGTCAGCGCGGGGTAACGTAAAAAATAATTGGGTCTGTTTCCCGTTGTTTGGGAATATGATCGGTTAACGGCTTCGGTTTACGATTATTGACCTTATTTTTTAGTCTTCATAGAACTCTTATTTTTGCAAAAGGAGCACTCTAAAAACGTTTTAGGGTTCAGCCTATCTGCTGCTATAAAGATGTGAATATTTTGAATAATGCATTGTTTGGCTAAATATCACCTATAATGGCCCAGATAGTTGATATTGCCATGACATATGAGATATATCATTTTCTGGGCGCCCTTTTTGGAACATTCCTAGTTTCAAAGATTGAATTGGAAAGCCCAAGAAGAAATGAAAGATTGCGTTGTAACGTCTACTAGTAAGAAATGATAAGAATCCATATTTTTGTCTCTGTGAGATATTAATAAAGAACTAAAACAAACTGAAATGACATTCTTTATATATAATACAATAGGAAGATTCGTTTCTATCATCGATATAGAAGTCTAATATAAAGTTGAACAGTCTACTCGTCAATGTGTGTGTGTGTGTTTGTTTGCCTATATGTGTGTGTGTGTGTGTGTGTGTGTGTGTGTGTGTGTGTGTGTGTGTGAGAGAGAGAGAGAGAGAGAGAGAGAGAGAGAGAGAGAGAGAGAGAGAGAGAACTCAGTGGGAAAAAAAAATCGACGTCATTTAGTGTAATATGATTTCAAATGCTCACGGTACAGATAGACGTTTCTATGCCAACATATACGTGTACCAAGGAACTCATACAATGTCGTCTGAAATCGTAATTTGTAACCAGTGCTAGGTTTACGACTCCCTTGATGATGTTAAGAAAATATTCCGCCACACGGAACGAAATTGGTCCCATGCAGACGATAATTCATTTTGTGAGCACAGAAACGGCGGTAAAAGGTGGGGAAAAAAAAAGAAAAAAAAGAAGACTATCTGAAATAATTATAATATCGCTTTTTATAATTTAAAATCAGTTGAAAAGGTTTCACAAAGTAGAGACAGGCAACATACTAATTGGTGAAACAAGATTTTAGAGGTAGAACATAAATATATGAATAAACTGTAATATTACATTCTGCATTCCATACACCCCTAAAACGCTTTCTCAATCGAGGCTCCATATAAATCAAGGCATAAGTGGGAAATAAACAATCTCGAGTAAAACGGGTAATTTGTAATTTGTGAATCACGGCTGATGACAACCGTTAACAATATTTGCAGGACCTGACGTCGATTTTAATTAGTCCATAAACCTATAAGCGTTCATATTTCGGACAGCACCGTCACCCATATA
>JAECUM010049856.1:0-15405 GCA_016617855.1 Megalonaias nervosa | reverse complement strand
GCATGAATTCACATGAAGGTCAGTCTTTATTACCATAGATTTAGATGGTAAGAGCATGAATTCACATGAAGGTCAGTCTTTATTACCATAGATTTAGATGGTAAAGAGCATGAATTCACATGAAGGTCAGTCTTTATTACCATAGATTTTGATGGCAAGAGCATGAATTCACATGAAGGTCAGGCTTTATTACCATAGATTTTGATGGCAAGAGCATGAATTCACATGAAGGTCAGGCTTTATTACCATAGATTTAGATGGTAAAAACATGAATTCACATGAAGGTCAGGCTTTATTACCATAGATTTAGATGGTAAAAGCATGAATTCACATGAAGGTCAGGCTTTATTACCATAGATTTTGATGGCAAGAGCATGAATTCACATGAAGGTCAGGCTTTATTACCATAGATTTTGATGGCAAGAGCATGAATTCACATGAAGGTCAGGCTTTATTACCATAGATTTAGATGGCAAGAGCATGAATTCACATGAAGGTCAGGCTTTATTACCATAGATTTAGATGGTAAAAACATGAATTCACATGAAGGTCAAGTTCAAGATCAAGGCATGTATGACCTTGCCCCAAGGTTAAAAAACTAAATAAACTTCACGAAGAATAAATTGTCTAAGCTACATAATGGTTTATTCCAAATACAGTATGAAGAAAATCCATCATGATATATACAAAATATATCCAAATGAAAATATGTCAGCCAAAATCTTAATAAAATAAAACCAGGCTAAAGGTCCAAGTGAAATGAAAATGAATATGTGTGTATGCAGTAGCATTTTACAACACCTCAGCATAATAGTGGCTATATGGTGCCCAGAAAAGGTAAAGTTTGAAAGAATTAAATATGAAGAACTGCACAAAACGTTTAGGAACATGTGCTATTCCAAATATGTAAACATGAATGTCAACAATATAAAATAAAAAAGGTAAAGATGTTAAATTCTGCAAAAGGTATTGTTCTGTGTAGGCTCATACAAAAATAACAAGAGAAAAGGGTGAAGCCAACAAGCTTTGTATATTTTAACAAAATTATTTATTTCCCCAGAAAACAATGTAAAAATATGAAATAGGACTTAACGGTTTGTGAATATAATCCAAAATTTAATCCTTCAATTGAAAAATACAAGTCCTATCACTAAACAGTTCTAATTGAATCCAGGCCCAAATCTCAATGACGTTCCAATATGGAGGCGATGACGTCAGATGATGTCTGTACTGATGCTCGTTGAATCACAGTTTATGTTTCCGTCAAACTCCAGAATAAATTTCCACTGAATTTCTTTCTCCCAGAACTTTTATAAATATGTAGCACTTGTTTAGTTTTCTAGAGCATAAATTATTAAATTCCAAAAAACAGATGAACTTCAAAAACAATCTGGCATCAACAATAAAACCTCTTGAGGCCTCAAGGTTTAAAATACAACTGACTGAAAAGCTCTGAGAATGAGTAATTATTAAGCCCAACTAAAATGTCATTTCATTCCCGCATGATGGGTCATGTGGTCTCTTAACACTGAACAGCACAATAAAAAAGATGCCATTTATCACGTACGCAAGAATAACCTTATCTAAGAATCAGATTCTCACGCTGGAAATGAATTTAAAAATAAAACTGTTTAAAACAGAGCAAACACATAGATTGTAAAAGACATTGGCAATAGCCAATTGTTTTCACTCGATGTTTACAAAAACTGTGAGCTAAAAATAATGCTGAAGAAATCTTATAATCTAATCGGGTCAAGCCAATTTTCAGAAAAGAGATTCAAATCCAATGAAAATTATCATTACAATAAAATGTAATGAAACAAAATTAAAGTAAAAAAGAATTTTAAAACTAACACACAAGCAATTTAATTACATATTCTTAACAGTATATAAATAAAAGATAAAGCTAACATTGTGCCCCAAAAAGCATCAACTAAGGTAAAATACATTTAATATAGAGAACATCACATGCCTATTCACTTCTTTAAGGTAAAGAAAACTAACGTTAATATCAGTCTGGAAGCATGCTACAAGATAAATTTAGTTGTATATAAGCCTAAGATCATTTTTATGTCATGCATTGTGCGTCATCTGAAAGACCTGGTATGGGAACCTATTGTGTAAATGCTACACTTGCAGATGTAAGTAAAGAAGTTGCTGCTACTGCCATAATGAGCTGCATGTCTACTGTTTTTGTTCTAGTTTTTTTATATTGGCTTACAACTTTGTTACACCAAATGAGATTTATATAGTTCAATAAATCAACCCCCCAAAATCTGTGTTGATACTGATGGACAATATGTGGGTCTGATGTGACCTGTTCATTAAATGTGCAATTTTGCTGCATGCAAATCTTTCTGAACAAACTGGCATACACCTTAGACACGTACCAGTAACCGGATTAGAGGAGCAAGTGTCTTTATTATGGCAACAAGATTTCTATTTTTTATTGTTATAGCAGGAAGCTGATTTGCCCAGTCAGAAGAGTTAATAACATCTTTTATGAGGACTTACTAAGTAGAAAAAAGAGAATTAGTGAAATGGATTGTTTTTCCATGGTCTCTTTGATACATTTCACAACTGATAATAATAGGATTTTTGACAAATTTTTCTGTCTGTCTCAGTGGTGATCAGTGTAAGCAAATGTTGTAATTGTGACATCAGTGAGATGCATTCTCTTGATAACAGTTATTATACTGCATCAAAATAGGATGTAGGACAATAATCTCACCATTAAAGTTATGTTATTTCATTGTTTATGGTTGGTAAACAGCACCAATAAGCTATTGTTTCTTATTATGCAAATGCAAACCGACCTTAAATTTAAAAAATTTTATGTCTATCTATGATTCAAGCACTTGCTCAAGGGATAGGATCAAAGACACTGACATATTTGGAAATGTGCAATGTACATAATACATGTACAGATGGTTGCACATCTAAAAGTCCATCGTAAGGGAAACAAGAATTTATTTCTGACACTGAAGTTTAATTTTGATACCTCATATTTGCATGTTTAAGAAATCTGAGAACTGCATATCATCAACCATCCTAACTTCATGCCTGTCCTTGATTTGTGTCCCATTTTTCTCATGACCTCAAACACTTGTTTTGAGACCCTGATGTCAACAACTGGGTCAATACCTTTCCCTGACAATGACAGTAAATGCTGATTAACAAATATTTGATGAAATAAAACTTAAATATCTACAACAATTGAAATGAATAAAACTCAGTGGAAATGTCAAATTTAACTAATGCCATATTTGCATCAAATCTGTGGCCCTGGAATGAGCATTAGCTGTTCAAGTCAGGGATGCTGTTCATGTCTATGTCTATGTCTATAAATACGTTGATGCAGTCACACTTGACTATTAAGCAAGGGGTGGTGCGTGGTCAAAGATAAAGAAAAGATGAAGTGATAGGACAGTCAGAAGAGTAATGACAGGAAAGGCAGAAATAAGTAAAAGTGTGTCAGTGTACGTTTTCGTTCCTTCATACTCTGACCAATCCGGCTACCGTAGCGGCAATGAGATATGAAACCTCAACCGGCATAGCCCTGAGAATCACTAGGTCTTACATGTAGCTGACTAGTTCATTAGAGTGTGATTTTGGAAAGCTCCTGCTTGTGAGATACCAAGTCAGGAGCTTCTGTAATTATTGCTGGTAATTTGTTCCAAGTCCCTACTGTACATGGGAAGAAGCTAAACTTGAAATAATTTGTCGATGCTGACTTTAATTGGAACTTTATCCTGTGGTTTGCCCTAGTTTGTCTATACGTCAGGGTCAGGTATTTGTCCGCTGGTATGTCCACTAGGTTGTTCGCAATCTTGTACAACATGGTCAGCTGGGCCTTGGTTCGCCTGGATTCGAGTGATTCCCACTGGAGATGGTTCAACATTGCACTGACACTGCTAGTGTTACGATATTTATTTGTGGTGAATCTAGCAGCTCTCCTCTGAACCATCTCTATCTTATTTATTAGATCTTTGTTATGTGGGTTCCACACAGTCGAGCAATACTCAAGACCTGGTCGAACCAGAGTGAAATATGCTGCGCTTTTTACTTCTTCATTGTTGATTTGGAGGTTGTGGCGCAGGAAACCAAGGTTACAATTCCCTTTTTTCACTATCATAAGTTGGTTTTCATTGCTGTTTTATTAGCAGGAAACCCCACAACATACTTTTGGGGGATGGCGAAGGCAATGCAAAAACTTGTTTGCTGTAACATGCACTTCTTATACCATGTTAGGAAAAATTACTCTAATGGAAAACTATACAGAATAAAATATTTAATTTAAATATTTTAATGAGTAAAAATTTTTGTTATGAAATATCATAGAAAAAAAATCTTTTAAAAATTCACATCTTTAAATTTATGGTAATTTATGGAAGGCCTGAAAAACAGGAATCCTACTTTTTCCCTTCGATATTGTTGTCGTCATTATTTATAAGTGTTTTATTGCAGTTAATATGCGTTCGAAAGTGATAAAAAAAAATTTACAGATGCAAATATTAATACATGAAGATCATAAATGACTGATTTATATACCTTGGCCTAATTGTCACCTTCCAATTTTACGTCACGTGGCATTTGTTTCAGGGGCACAAATCAATGACGTACTTCTGAGGAAAAAAAATTGACACGCATGACTTAACGGTCGCTAGCAAAGAATTAGGAGAGTTTATAAATATTTTTCAACTATGAATAAATTAAGTAGATCTAGTTGAACAGTTTCTATGGCTATTTAATAACTTCACGTAATATGATAACAAAAGCGTTAAAATTCACGTTATGGGCATGAGCTAATTAATGCAGGTCGAGGATACCTCCCTCTGACGTGTGTTCTATAACTATGACGAAATGCAGGTGGTGATACTGACAGCCTTGAAATTGTCCGTGCGCATGGCCAATTGATATTGTTGGTCATAATTTTTCCTGCATGAGATGTCAGCTTATTCTTGCACACGCATTAACATGATTAAACAAAGCGAAACTAAAATATAGGTACCATTTTTGCATAAGCTCTTGAATATGGAATGTATGGAGATCGAAATATTCTATTGCCGGCAGCAACGAATGTCCGTGTCAAGTTCATCGGCAGAGTATAATTGGACTACATCCTGCCTAATATTTGAATCAAAACAGGAGTCAGACGGTTTGATAACCTGAAGAATGAAAATGTTATGTAGATATGAAAAAAGATAGAAAGTAAAAGCAAAGGAAGAAAATTAAAGAACAGTTAGCACTGTGTAATCTTATGGGAAGTAAATCCTAAATATTTATTTAATAAAATATATATGTGTTCCTGCTTGTAAATATGCGCTTTAAATGTAATGTTTACATTCATTATTATTTGCAAACTTTTCAGAGGTTAGAATGAAAAAAAAGAGCTGGTTTAATAGTTTGAGATTTAATTCTCAAAACAGACATTGAACAATAAGAAGTAAAGTAAGTTTTAATATTGTGTTCCTCATCACTAATTTTTGTACACAATATTTAATTGGTAAATATAATGAGAAGAAAACATAATTATACATAAGAAATCAATAAAAGTCATGGGTAAATTTATATACATTACTGTTTCATAGTGTTGAAAGTCAGCCATACTGGCCTAAATTTTATTACAAGTTTCTGAAAAAAATAAAATCTGCTTTATTGAGTTTAAACATTGAAACAATTCTATTTTGCAATATATTTTCTTACATTGCTTGTGAAAATAACTAATAAAATAAAATCATGTGAGTTCCATTGTTTCTTTTATATAGTTCACATCATTTAAATTGTTCTGGTATTTAGTCCAAATCAATGCATAATTTGATCTGAATCAGCATTCATTTGTAACAACTGCATAGTATATGCCTAAATACCATTTGTACCCTCAAGCGATTTAAATATGAAAAGCAACAGCAATATCAATATGCACAAAACATAGTCTTTTTATTCATCAATTCATTCATCACTTTCTAAATTCTAACCTGATTGTCGCCAAATATTGTCATCTTATCCACATTTTAAACCAAATAGAAGCTGTCAATGTAAATAACTACACACAGTGTTCACCATCCTTTTCCGGTTTCCATAACACAGTCCATCTTCAGTAAAAACTTTTTCATCTGCACCAGTATTTGTATTGTCTAGTTTTAATATTTCTATATATATCAAACAAACAAAATTAAAAGATCCAACTCTTATATACATGTTGTAATGGTGCACAATTTTGTAGACATTTAAGCAGTACATTTTGTCATGGTTAGCATGGCATGTATACATTAAGACCTGCCTCATAAGCTAGGCTTGCAATAAATTTCTGTCCACAAAGGATGGAATATACTATGTTTGGGGTATGATTGGATTTTAATTAGGACCTACTTGGATAACAGTCGATTTAGGGTTAAGTGTAGGATATGGCAGGGTTCAGACAAGCCAGAGATAAATTTTGGGAAATCTTGGGCCACTTGAAATGGGTGTCATAAAATGATGTTTTCCAGAATAGTTATTGATAAAGACAGACTAGAGAGAATTATTCTGACTTTGATGGGAGTGTTAAAATTTTGATGGTTAGAGAAAGTTAATCCTGATTCACCAAGCTAAACAGGGGTGGGGGGTGTTCTCAGATGAAATCCAAGGTTTAAGTAATCTCTCTCGTGAAATTAGTCAAAGTTTCTGTGAACAGCCAGAATTAAGCACTGAGGAAAATTAATAATTAATTTCTCTCATTAAGTAAATCATCCAAGGAACATGGGTCTGGAAGAATTTGAGAGATCCAGAAGCAGATTCAGCTTCATAGAAAAAGGAGTGAGTCTCGAACAATGCACAACGGTATCATCTCAATCACATACAATATGCATTGATGTAAGATTGTAATTTGTTGAAATTATTTGTTATAAATTCATGTTCCAATTTTCCTCGAGTTTAAAAGTGAACTGTTTGCCTTCATTTGTCTTCATTGTTATATGACTCTTGCATTCTAAGATGTCATATAGTATTCCACTGATAAGAACATGTTCAGACAATAGAAATCATGTATTGTAGGAATTTCATGCATTACTCTGATACGAATTATGAGAATTAATTTGTGTTTTAAATGATATATATGATGTATGCTAAGAATTGATTTTACCATGTCAATGTCAATGTATCACTAGTTAGCAAGTAATGTAAATTAAGACAAAGATGTGAAGTTAATTAATTCATTTGTGTAATTAAGTTGTGAATTCTTTCCACTGAGAAAATTGGCATGTGTTGATGGACATTATTCAGCTGGTGATTCACAGCGCACAGAGGCACAGTATAGTTATCAAAGAGGTCTAGTTATGTCATAGTTTAAGTTAGGAATGCAAGTAGCTGCTAGAAAAGAGACAAATTCAAGTTAATAGTTTGTTTGTGTATCAGATCAGGTTGCAAATTGACCATAGCTTAGTTCTGTTAAGTTACAATAAGATGATACCTATGTAAAAAGAGTGGGAATATTGTTTGATCCCAGAAGACAAACCTAACAAAAATTTAGGTTGCATAATATATTTGAAGTAAACTAGCTTCATACCTGTGCACCACGTAGTGGGAAAAGACAGCAGACAGCCAGGTTACAGTTAATGACCCAAAGAGGTTGGAGAGAGAATGAAAAGAAATACAGCAATGCTGACCTGTCACCAAAAGTGATTTGGAAAGGACTAGAAGCAATCAGGTTATGCTGACTTAATGAGTCACTTGATGATATGATGATATTTGTTTTATCAGTATATCAGAACAGCTAAATGGATTTCACATACATATTTTAATTCTATTTCTAAGAGAAATTATCATTCAAATATCATGTTCAATTTCACTTTATGTAATTGATTAATTTGTTCCATCTTATATACGGGGGCTCGTGTTGTTTTATTCTATATCTTTGCTCAGATATCTGTTATTCCAGCCATTAATTTCATATTTTATGTTATTAATTACTCTATCTGGGCAATAACACTGTGGTTGATCATCTCCTAGAAAAAATAAACCAAAGCAACATAGCATATATAACATCTCATTCACCACTACTTAACACATGTGATGAAAAAGATGCAACTTCAGAAGTCATGGAAATTTACAGAATTATTCAAAGCTTATCAAAAGTAGTGAACCACATTACATCAGTTGTCTGAAAAAATACTCGCCCATGTAAATATGGCAACCATGCTAATGTGTGTGTGTGTGTGATTTGGATTTTAAACATAGCTTTAACAATTTTTTCAGCCATATTGCTATGATGTCTGCAGTGTGCAGTTTATAGTGATGTCTAGCACTGGGGCATCATGCCACAGACATTTAGCATCACAGTCACATTACAAGGCCAACCAGTCCTAACACTAACCTCTTAATGCTAAGTGCCAAGCGAAGCAGCTGCTAGTACATGTACAAGGCCAACCAGTCCTAACACTAACCTCTTAATGCTAAGCACCAAGCAAAGCAGCTGCTAGTACTATTTATATATCTTTGGTATGACTTGGCCATGGTTCAAAACCATGACCTCCCTCATCAGAGGTGAATGCTCTAACCACTTAGACCACTTAAGCAGTGTAACCATGCTAGTAAAGTTGTTGTTGTTGTTGTTGTAGGGTTTAACGCCATTTTTCAGCACAAGATAGGCTATACATGGCGGCCAGTATTAATGGTGGAGGAAGAACCCTGAAAAACCCAGGGAAGAACCACCGACCCACGAGAAGCTACTGGCAGGCTTTCTCACGTACCCACGTTAGCCGAGCCTGAGACTCGAACCTACGCAGACAGAGGTGAGACGGCAGTGATCCGTAACGGTGAGCACTTTAGACCACTCGGCCACTCAGGGCCCCCATGCTAGTAAAGAAACTCCTGTTTAGTTTGAAACATGAACAAGGATGATAGTGTGATAGTGTTAGAGACACCCTCGCAGTGATCAGATTAGAAATTATACACTGATAACAAAATGACGTTTTGTCCATTTTTTAAATATCATTGAGTTTTTAAAATTGAGGGATGGGGGCTATTGTCCCGGGGGGGGGGCCGGTAGGTGAATTTTATAGTGACATTTATTTTACTTCCTCTGATAAAGTCTTACAGTTGGCCTATGATCTAACTTTGCATTCTAACATCTGTCAAAGCAGCACACTGTCCTCCTGGTCTCTCTAGCACAGCATCCTGTTTCTTTGCTGTAATGTTATGAAACTGATGGATCACAGTCAGAAACAGAAAAAGTATCATTAGGTGAGATTATGATAACAATTAAAGAATCTTTGGCAAGTAGGAATTAATATGACTTGCAACAAGGCAAAATTGTTATATCAATACAGCATGGAATTGCCTTGCTGAATTACTAAATAGAGAAATAACGAAATAATAAAGATACTAATCTGTCAAGGAGGTCCATGTATCATTGATAGTAAACCAATTAGGATTATAGATTTTATATACATATATATATATATATATATATATATATATATATATATAAACTGCAAGAACAGACTTAAAGACCTAATAATGTTTCCTTACCTTAAATATTTACAGCATGTTTTCTGTTTTCTAATTTCGTGGTGTTTGTTTTTATTTTTGTAATCATATCATTATATATGTTTTTTAAGTGTTGTCAAATGTTGTAAAGCGCTTAGAGCTTCTAAAGATTAAGTACTCTACAAAATCCTCAATATTATTATTATATAGTATGTGTGTTTTATTTTTGTCTGTGATTGAGGGTTATGGATTATACCTACCTGACTTTTGTCATGGCTAATTAATAAACAAGACATTTATTACATTTGAGTTAAGTTCAGTCCTGTCTGCAGTAAACCAAGATTTTCTGTTGGAATCTGTTACTTTTTACATCAAGCAATATTTGTATATAAAGCTGACTTTGTAAACAAGTATTCTTTCCAATTTCATGTCAGTCTTTGGGAATCTATGATCCGAGATTTTAGTTGTGTTCAGGTATAATTCTAAAGGAATATTTTATTTAAACATTTCATTGGAATTACAAAGTGCTCATTGACTTTTTGGACAAAACCACTACTTAGGAATTGGTGAGAACTCATCCAAAGACATTCTGGATTGTATCACTGTGGCACACTGGGACATTCAAGACGTTTGGAATTCATTTAGAACATCCTATACTTTTGGATTTGTGACAGGAAATTTAGGATTATTTGTGATTTCATTCATAATACTGAAAGTGTCTCTTAAATTTGCACTTTGTAACTAGAGAAATAAATTATTTGTTGATTTTACTAAAGTTGTTGTTTTGGCTTCTGTCTTTTAGATAGTTAAAGACCTACATTTGTAACAAGTATGACAAGCCCTGAAACAAAGCTGCAACAAAAGGTTATGAATTAAAAAGTGGACAAGAAAATAGTTTTAAACATAGAAGAAAATGGCAAGTGTCACTGGTTGGTAACAATAGCAAGTCAAGAATAGTCCATGATGGTTTCACATCTTCACCAAAGAAAAGTTGACTGATCTCCAAAACTGTAATCTTGGAAAACCTCTTATCACAATCTCACCGAGAAAAAAAAATAGAAAAAAAAAGTCTGCATTGAATATATGCAAAACTCAAAATTCTGATAATTTCCAGTCAAGACTTTTACATGAAACTAAATCTGTACATTATGCCAGTTACTATCTCGTATACTAAAACTACAATGAATAGATGTAAGCTTTCAGAATGAATGGAAAGTAGCTAATATTACATATATTTATAAAAAATATTGAAAAAATTAAAGAAGGCATAAATTTATCATCCCAAAATGTTTACATCAGCAATATGTCAACTGATGGAAAGTATGATTATGGATCAATAATTGATGATGTGGAATATAAAACTGTTTTCAGATTGAATCTCATGGCTCAAGCTGTGTCAACAAGGCCAACAGAATTATGGGTATTGCATCTTTAGCTCATTTACATGCTTAGATTGTTACAAATAGGTAATTTAATTGTTTGTGTGTTAGTTTTAATTCTCTTTTATTTTTATTTCATTACGTTATTGTAATGATAACTTTATTCACTGGATTTGACTTTTTTCGGAAGGTTCAGTTTTCTGTTTTGACCTGATAACAACGCAGTTCGATTGCTGCATTTTTATTTTTAGCTAACCTAGTTCTTGACCTTGGTTCCGATTTTGTAAACATTGAGTGAAAATGATTGGTCATTATCAAGGTCATGTTCAGCCCATGTGTTAGTCTGTTGTAAACAGTTTTATTTTTTAAATTTATTTCCAGTGTGGGAATCTGATTCTTAGAAAGGGCTATTCTGGCCTACATGAAAATTGGCATTTTTTTTACTGCGCTGTTCATGGTAAGTGACCACGTGAGCCATCATGTGATCTAAAATTGCAGGTTAAAACAGACATTTTCTAGTGGATTTGATCAGTCATAAATATATACCTTCAGGCTCAAGGTATTTGTCTTGTTGTTGCCATTTGAGTTGATTTTTTTTTTTTATTTAAATAATTTATTCTCCCTGGAAAATATTCTTCTTCAATGAAATTCTTGGACAAAGACATTCACTAAATTATTCGGAATTCAAAAGCCAGAATTATATTCTTGGTGACTCAACAAGGAACTGTTGACACATCAACACAAACTGGTTATAGAGGACATCATCGTCTTACATATTAGAACTTCATCGAGATTCAAACTTGGATTCAATTAGAACTTTTAGTGATAGGACTTACATTTTTGAATTCTAGGATTAATTTTCGGATTATATTCACAAACCGTAAGTCATATTTCTTATTTTTACTTTGTTTTCTAGGGAAATAAATTATTTTGTTAAATGTACAAAGCTTGTTGACTTCACTCTTTTCTTTTGTTACTTTTGTACGAGCCTACACGTAACAAGATAAGCACTGTTCCTGTCATTAGACAAGTCCAAAGTACAAAAACATCTACAATATGGTGGTAGCTAAGGTTATCTTAGCTGTACAAATCATTTTCAATTTTACTGAATCAGGTGGTGGGATTTTTCAATTAATATGAAATACATAGATATTTCCAGCAGATTTGCATATCTGGGAGATATGACACTGGTTCTTTGATATATGTTATTTTAATGGATACAAACTGAAGCAAAGATACTGAAATGCTTGACTTAAGTGATCAGATTCGGAAATTCAATTAGTTAAACAGACAAATCAACCCACTAGGGGGAGTGTCAAGACAGGAATTCAGACATATTTCAAAAATGGCCCACACACACTAAAAATAGGTGAAGAATCTGTCTCTGGTTTTCTTCAAAAGACCCAGACTGTGAATATTGGCCATAGACCCAGACTGTGAATATTGGCCATTGTCACACTACTTTAGACCAAAGTAACATTAATTAAAAAATGCCTCCACAGCATAAATAAGTCTGCTTACTTCAATTATTGCAGGTTTCTCTAACTCAAATAAATTTGCTTCATAGCTCATGCATTTTACTGAATTTTTATGCATGCTAAATTATCCCTGAAAGGTCATATGCACTGTCATTCATGTGAGCAACACTGATAAACAGGTCCATCATTAGTTGTATAGGGATTGAAGGTTAAACACAGCAGGTCCATCATTACTTATATAGGGAATGAAGGTTAAACACAGCAGGTCCATCATTACTTGTATAGGGAATGAAGGTTAAACACAGCAGGTCCATCATTACTTATATAGGGAATGAAGGTTAAACACAGCAGGTCCATCTTTACTTGTATATGGAATAAAGGTTAAACACAGCAAGTCCATCATTACTTATATAGGGAATGAAGGTTAAACATCCATCATTACTTGTATAGGGAATGAAGGTTAAACACAGCAGGTCCATCATTGTATAAGGTATGAAGGTTGAACACAGCAGGTCCATCATTACTTGTATAGGGAATGAGGTTAAACAATAGGTCCATCATTGTATAGGGAATGAAGGTTAAACACAGCAGGTCCATCACTGTATTGGGTATGATGGTTAACCACAGAAGGTCCATCATTACTTGAATAGGGAATGAGGAATGATTAAAATACTGTGAACACTGCTTGTATGGAATGGCATACCAGTTCTAGTGATTATACAGTCAACCCCTTGAAGTCAAGTTTTTGGTATTCTTTACAATTCTAGCATGCATAATGTGCACTTGGAGCATATATTGTGATGGATAAAAAAGTGAAAGAAAACAAAGTAAATGTTTATTGCATTTAGTCAATAGTCTTACTCCAGATAGCAAGTCTGGGATTTTTCCAATGGGTTTGTCTCATGTAAACACTATTTCACTATACAACCCAGTACTAATGTGTACAAGTCTGCATTCACTCTCTGATGGTCATATAATTACAAAAAATATATTTAATCAGTTCCAAGTAGCAGCACTATTTTAGAAAGCTAGGTATTTATTTATGTGGCTATTTCATTAAATTTGACTGAATACAGTTAGGTAAGAATATAATAATAATTCTTATAATATATAAGAATCCTCCTAAAAGTGGATTCAAATTTAGCACAGACACCTTAAGTGAAGACCAAGTGAACCTGTTAATTGAAAAGTTTCAAGCACACACCTGAACTGTTCTTAATTTGCCTCAGTTCAGAAGAGGCTGATTTTTGTTACAACTTTTACGCATGCCACTTTTTTAAACATTGCATGTACAGTTATAGAAACATGCAGGGGTTCAATTTGAGAGTAACACAACATATCAAGATGAATATATGTACTCCCTGTGCATTTGGTTGGGCTTGTTTCCCACTTTAATAAGGAAAAGATGCATTGTAAAGCAATAATATGCAAACACCAATTCTACGCTCAGGCTTGTCAATCAAAATCAATCAACCAATCTATCAACTGATTAATCAGTCAACAGTCAATCAATTAATCAGCTCATTATGATACAAACTAGTGTAATAATACCCCATAATAGATGAATATTGAAACATAGCTTATCAAGACAACTGATAGCAGAAGGTTTACAACTAATAAAATAATGGATATATCTCTAAATACTGCAGGATATTAAAGTAAATATCTCACATTCTTCATAAGCATGTAAAATATCTGCCTGAAAATATTATATATATATATATATAGAGAGAGAGAGAGAGAGAGAGAGAGAGAGAGAGAGAGAGGGAGGGAGGAATAAATAGATTTATAAATATCTGTATATACATACATACATACATACATACATACATACATACAGACCTTACACTGACAGACACTGAATACTAACAAAACAATAATATGGACTACACAAATTGGTGACAGAATTGATAGGATTAATCAAGTAATCTCTGTCATACAGGTTATGAAAGACAGTAATCTTCCATTATTAATTATATCATTTTAGAAAATAATGTATCATACCAGTGATTTTGGGACTTATATTTAACCCTAAGAACAAAGGAAATATAGGACCTTAACTTGTCATACCAGTGATTTTTGGATTTGCATTCAAGCTTTTGAAAACAGGAAATATAGGACAGTAGCTTATGATATCAGTTACATTGGGATCTATATTCAAACCCTTTTCTTGTTAACATTAAAATGGATGATGCTGCCAGCTGCTAAGATTCATCTGTATCATTAGCATTGCAAGTTTTCACTACTGGCTTTTACAAAGAAAAATTATATACAAAAATTTGAAAAGAAGAAAACCCCAATCATAAAAAAGCCACATGATGAACCTGTTTCACTCACACTGGAACAAAGGTCAGTCCATTTTTTCTGCTTCTACCGCCCTCCTCCTAGTAGAAAATACAAGTTGACAGAATCTCTCTTTTTGGAGCAGTTTCCAAATCTCCTGGAGTATGGAAATTCGATAGGTGGCAACCTGATTATTCTTGGAGATTTCAACTTTCACATTGACTGTCCTGGAAACCCATGCACATCGAAACTCCTAGATTCCATTCACGTTTTCAACCTCAAACAGTCAGTTAGCCAACCCACCCATAAACATGGTCACATATTAGACTGGATTCTTTACAGACCTGATGATAATATTCTTCAGTCCTCCTTGGTGTCCCACGAACTTTCATCAGATCACCTCTGCATTATATGCCATCTTGACGTATCAGTCCCTAACCCTCCACCTTTATTCGCTACTAAGAGAAACCTCCATATGATAAACAGAACCAAACTAATGCATGACATCCAAGCAAACCTAACAACTAGCTTACCTACTGCAGCAGAACAACTTGATAACTGCCTGCGTTCATTGCTCGACAAACATGCCCCAGCAACCAAGTGCAGAGTAGCAATTCAGAAGTGTTCTCCATGATATAGCAGTGTTAGGGACCAGCTTCGCACTGCTAAAAGAGACCGCCACAAAGCCGAGAGGCTTTGGCTTTCCACCAGACTCACTATTCATAAGCAGATCTATGATGCCGCTAAGAAGAATGTCACAAACATAGTCCATGCAGCGAAATCAGCCCACTACAGCA
>JAECUM010049854.1:0-15554 GCA_016617855.1 Megalonaias nervosa | reverse complement strand
ATCCATTCAAAACCACGTGTAAGCGAAACAAGCCAACATTAGGGCAACCAAATGCTACAATCACATGTCTAGACGATTTAAGGTGGCATCGTATTTACTTGTGTTTTTATATGGAGCATTTACACAGGAAGCCCCCATCACTGATAGACGATGTATGGTGGTTCCCACGGCTTACAAATAATAGTCTGAGTGAAACTAGTTCATGCATGACTCCCGATGTGTAAAAGGACACTTTAAAATCAACCATATTCCTGCATCTTTCAACCAGTGAAAGTGATAGTATGAAAACCAAATCCTATTCTCTGAATTGTATTATTTGAAAATAATAACAGAAACTAGAGTTTGTCTTTTCAAATATAAAAAAAAATCTGTTACAGTTATTCTTTGAAACGGGCGATATCGTGCCTAAACGAAGAAAATAAATCTGTCAACAGTGTCTCAATACTTTGACTGCGTTAAACATTATTGTTGGCTATATTCTATTACCGTCAAGCCACAGTGGCAGGCATATCTATGGGGACGGGGTGGTGGTTGTCATGTTGTCATAGCTATGATTCCCCCCCCCCCCAATGTATATGAAATACACTAATCCTATTTCAAGGTGCATAGATGCACATAAAGTGTCTTTATCTGAGGGTCGGAAATCATCCTTCATAAAGCAGGTGCATTTGCAAGAACTTACATGCATGCGCTTACGAGCACCCACAGACTGGAAACCTAGCATGTCGATTCTTGTCTCTTCATCAAAAAGCTCGTATCGATTTGTCTGTATGAATCTAGTGCATTGAACATCCCGAATTCAAGGACAGCAACCAATTATCGGTGAGTTCTCATAACTGTAATCAGTTAAATTTGGTGATAAAGATATAACGGTTTATACTTCTAGTTAACGCATGTACCCGGGCAGAACTGCACCTTTTTTCATGTGAAATACACCTGTGGTTTCTTTTATGTCAGTATCGATATTTTTAAATGGTCACGTGATAAAGCGGGAAGTGTTTTTATCGGTCATAACTGTCACAGACTTAAGTCAAATCAAATACAACTACTGCCAGTTTTGCTACTACTTACACATTAACCATGTCAAGGTTACCATCTGTTCCACTCAAATGATTATGTTAAATTGCTGTCTGGAACGCACGTATTGCAACACCCCCCACCCCCCAAATATCATCGACTTTATCATTTCCCAAAAATCTACATGATACTAAATACTGAATCAAAAGTAAACACTAGTTACTCTTTTTCAAGGTGCCCGTTTACCAAGCATAATTAATTTCTTCTTTCGCGAGAGCTTCCTGGACTAAATGTGGTGTTGTACACATAAGCGGACTCTTTTAAAACTATAACGAAGAACTACACATAGTTTTAAACGAACATAACGTAATGAACAAGTCATGGAAATGGAGAGATTGGTGGCCATCCGAGAAGACAAATTCAAACTTATCTATAATGCAACTGTACCTTGAGTTACCAAAATATATAGGTTAATTTACCTGGATTCATATCGTGTTTCCATAACCTTGAGGACTTAGCAAAACGTTTCTTAAGGTCATTACAATTTAAAACAGTCTGCATAAGTACTACGTATTACCAATTAACCATTATTTTTAATTTCCGTTATCTGATGACTTTTCGAAAATCAGTTTGTGCAACGAATATTCTTGACTAATATGGATGGAAGAAAAAGTGATAGACTAGATCTGTTTGATCAAATAGCTAGTTACGTTGACGGCAGGGTCGCACAAGAGGATCCAGTGAGCAAATACACATGTTTATGTTAAGGTCTGGAATTTGTATGATCCAGAGCAAACCCCTTACCTTAGATGTAAAGCTGCTGACTCGTGCATAAGATATTTTCAATAACTTGATCACCATGATATTATATATCCTTCGTATAGAAAACTAAGAAGTTTTGCCTGAAATTAAGATGCCTTACTTACAAACATATGCAACTCACAATACTCTGCGTCAGTAGAATAATTTAATTTTCATTATTTTCATTATTACAAATGTAATGCTACTTGTTCGTCTTAGTATGTATACGTGCTTTTAAATTCTCGATAACATTTTTGAAAGTAATGATTTATATCGCCACAGGATCTGGACCACATTCAGTCTGAGGTGATAAAAATGACACGAAGGACTGATGATTTGTTGCAGAGACACACGGAACCTGGTCACCATTATATGGAAGTATGTGTAGATAACAATGGTAATTTTGAACCTGTACAAAAATGCCATCACTCCGTGGATGAAAGCAACATGTACAGTTCTAGTGACAATTCTGTAGAGTCAGGAATCGGAAGTAAAGATGGGAATTTATTTCTATCAGAAATCGATATGACGAACGAAACTTCCACCCTGACGACAGGACTGGACACAGAGCTAAGCGTTCGGAACACAAAGATTATTCCATGTGAAAGTGAAACGGCAAATAAATGTGGATATTATAAAAGATTTGGGAAACCCAATTATATTCATATATTCCTCTCAGTTTCAGCTGTGGGTAACATTGTGCTCGTAGTAGTGGTGACACTTATTGCCACAAAACTTGGAGCAAGTATGGAGGCAGACGAAGAAAAGTGTCCTTTACATCAATTACCGAAAGGCGTTGCACAGGAGTCTTTGTGCATTCCTTGCGGCTATCTGGGGTCACGTGTGAAGGCAGAGGATACTCTGTTTGACGTCATTTTCTCTTGTGGATACAAGTTTTGCTGTGTTGAAGATGCTGCTCTACAGAAGTTTTTCCTTCTGGTACGTTAACTCTCTCTCTCTCTCTCTCTCTCTCTCTCTCTCTCTCTCTCTCTCTCAATACAAGGTTAGTAGAAGAAATATCTTAAGACACATATCAAAATAAAGGTGGAGGATGGACTAGTTATTATTTGCCATTTTCTTTAACATTCATGTATTTGTAACAAACTCTGCAGCTTATAGTCCAACAACACGGAACCATAATAATTGTGATATTCTTTTGCAACTGAAAAATCTGAAAAACGTTTAACGGTAGACAAATATAAATATCACCGCGCTTATTTGGAGAAAAGGCGGGATAACATGATCTTGCCATTTTATGCTGTACGTTTGAGTTCGTAATGTCGTGCAAATCCTAACATTTCGTTTAAAATACAAACTCCTAATCTTGTTATTTGATTTTAATCGACCTGTAGTGATTCGCATCGGTATTAGAATTTTGATCCTTGGTAGTGGTTCACAACGGTATTAGAATTTTCATCAGTATGTTGTGGTTCAAATCGGTATAAGAACTGTGATCGGCCTGTAGTTGTGCACATCGGTATTAGAACTGTGATTGGCCTGTAGTGGTTCACATTGCTATTAGAATTGTAATCAGCCTGTAGTGGTTCGCATCGGTATTAGTTTTTTGATCCTGCTGTAGTGGTTCACATCGGTATAATATATATATATATATATATATATATATATATATATATATATATATATATATATATATATATATATTACATTTTTCGCGGGATCGTATAGAAGCTGGAATTATCTTTCATAACCCTCAGAATTATTTTCTTTTAACTAATATAACGGATATAATTACTTATTGTTGGACACATTAGTCCAAAAATATTTTTTCTTGCTATTTGGGGGCCAGAAATTATTTTCACGAAATTTCCAGGTACCCCTGAAAAGTTAAATGTTCTTTTCCTAAGTCCTTCTTTTTCACGTTTCATTCTCCATTGTTATTTTCCTCCATACATTCATCGTGATAACACGGCAGATATCGTTGAATTACAAGGAAAAGTTATATGTTGATTATATTAAGGTAGGCGAGAGCAGATAGAAATGGGATTTAGTAAAAACATAACAATCTAGGTGCAGTAATATCACTTCATTTATCTAGGTCAAGTTTTTTCCAAAAAGAAATATGATGTCGTACTATTTTTATATGTGGGTATCACATTTTATTTACTGAAATCCTGTATCGTAATGCTTTTGATACCTACATAAAAACGGTACTCAAAATACTTGTCCAAATTCTCGAGCAAATTGCAAAACGTTCTTGTTAGCAGACTTTATGCAATGTGATACAACAGACAAGTACTATGGCCGATGCTCACACTATTTCATCTGAGACATTGGGTATTTACAACTAACCTACAACTACCCAACAGTTTCGCGACCTTGGATGTTGAAACAAATTAGTCTGACATCCTATCCCAGAAATAAGTCAACGCAACCTAATTTCTCAGGAATGCGTTCTTCTTCTTCTTCTTCTTGTGGGTTTGACACCATTTTCAGCACATGATAGGCTATACATGGCGACCATTATACATTGTGGAGGAAGAAACCGAAATAACCCCGGGAGGAACCACCAACCAACTGGAATCTACTTGGCAAGCTTTGTCGCATATCCACGCAAGAATGTGTATGAAGCAAATAAATTAAAATATATACGTATAATATAGTCTTGATTTGTCATGGATGGATCATTTGAGTTTCGGGAATGAAGGCGGACTGACTGGGGGTAGGGCTTTTTTTTTTTTCCTTCAAATTTCCTCGAAGAGCTTTTAAACAATGACCTTGAAACCCTGAAGTTATTTATTCAAATAAGCAGGGACAGAAGAGGAAACAGAAAATTGCATTGAAACCAAATTATATGACATCAGTCAGATTTGAAGCTATATAGTCCTTTAAGCGAATGCATTTATTGTATATTTAAGATTTTAAATGTTTACATAATTTCGAACAGATAGAAAGGAGTGCAACCTATCGACTTAGCTTTCAGAATACTCGTTCTCTTACCTTTCGAAATGTATAGAATGTTTAATCACATCCACGTCACTTCTGCTTGCTGTGTTGCTGATTCCGCATGGAAAGAAAAAAGTAAACCTACTAGTTATGATATTTCTTAGATATGATTATAATTGAATATTATTCTTGCTTACTACTGATAGTGCTACTCTGAGTAAAACTGAGATGTCCGACACCGATATGAGGTTATGTCCTTTTGACTTTGTGATTCACCAATCAAATGACAGCTTTCAAATACATGACCTTTCCTAAGATACCTTGGCCACGTGTAACTGAAACGCTTTATCTGATTGGTTATTAAATAAGTGGACCGAAAATTACAAATGGCGTCGGAACACGAACCTCTAACGGTACCTGACAGATGCGCTTATCATACTTGTAAATAGTGTTCGATTTTAATCAGACTGAGTTTACACCAGACTGTTAAAAGGTACATTTTCTATACTCCCAACTATTTCTTTCATTTTATTCAAGAGTCGTGACAGATTAGTTACGTTATTTAAAACAGTTGTATATTCCCGAATAGTCCTAACCCGCGTTGCCCCATTAGATATTTAACATTATACTGTATAAGGTAATTACTAGTTACCACATATGGAAGTGGGGGGGGGGAGCAGAGAGGCGTAAACAGGTTGGCAGACCCGGCCCGAAGGCAAGGCGAACGAGGCAACCGCCTTGGGTTCCGCGCTTCTCCGCAATGCAGTGTTTTTGCTTGGGGCCCCGCGCTCATCGCTTGCTGCCTTGGGTCCCGCATGTTGCCTTGGGCACCGCACATCCTAGGGCCGGGCCTGCATGTTGGCGAGTGGTCTGCGAGACGCAACCTCCAGTGGAGGCCCAGTGGATGAAGTTCCCGAAACCTGAATTCTAAGTGTTTCCAGGGCATAATTGTAACAAAGAAATGCCAAATCTCAAAGAAATCTCACTTTACGAAATGTTTCAGTTGTTTCGCGCTCACGTTTAGGATACCAGCACCCACCTGTGGGGAAAAGAAAACTTTGCAATCGAGTGGATTAGATCCCATGACTTTACGTTTTAGAGATGAACCCTAAACTACCTTGACCAAATGAAATTGGTGTTCACACTTGAGACATTAAACAAATCTGATGCGGAAAACTTTCCTCAGCTGTTGCACATTGCGTGTTCATTTCATATTTTTTACCGTAGCCAGTCTCGTCAAACATTTTTAGATAGAATATCAAGTTTAAAATCAAGGTCCCAAGCGCTTAAAATCATGTTACTCAAATGAACATAAAGTTAGAATCTTAGATACTTTAGGATTTTCTTAACTGGGTTTCTTCGACTTGCAAGAATTTCAATGACATACAGAAACTCTAAATACTGTGTGTCTAATTTGAGGTTCGAGCTTGGGTTTCTTGCTGGACAATGTTCCGAGAATACTGCCTTGTTTTATTCCAAATATTTGACTTTTCTAAGCACAGTCTAGTCCAGTAGTCACACTTTATGAAGTTATTTTCTATTATTAGCACCTTTTTATGTTTTTTGTTATTATACACTTTAAAATTAATGCTTTTATAATCATAATGTTTAATTGGCAAGAAAAGAAAAGAAAGCAACAGATGACCAATTAATACATGCTAAAAACAGGCTTAACTGTATATAAGTGCTATTGTAATTTTCTGCAATACTGCATAGTAGATTATTTTTGGACAAAGATCAATTAACATATATCATATACAGAAGAGAAAGGATCACAGACAGTAGCATACACTCTAACACTTTGTTCCAAAGAGGATGGATTTTCCACCTTGATGATCGTACATTCTGCAGACAACAACAAAAACTTTTAAAACTCTCTAGAATGCCACGCTCCTTTAGGAAACGTAAATCTTTCTTTGGTTACTAAAGCGTTAAAGCAAAGACTTTTCTCCACATTATCTTTATAAACGAATATTAGCCTAAGAAACACACGTTGACATGCCAATGAAAAGAGGAGGATATAGAAGATAATGAGGGAAATGGCATGGGTGGGTGTCGACAAAGCTCAAAAGTTGAAGAAAAAAATAATTTGCTGACTCATCTCCCCAGTCTTAGAGAACCTCATTTTGTATGAGCTGAATGTGTAATTTAAATTAAATAATCTTGGTGAGAGCAACAAGACTATAATAAAGTCGCCATGATATCACTCTCAACCGCCAAGTATTTGCGTTGATACATTCTTAATATTCCTCTTTTGATTGCTGATATGTACAAAGATGTTCTAACATAGAGAGCTATTTATATCGGAATTATGACTAATTATTTACATCAGAATTACGTCTAATTATTTATATCAGAATTATGGTTAATTATTTATATCAGAATTATGTCTAATTATTTATATCAGAATTATGTCTAATTATTTATATCAGAATTATGTCTAATTATTTATTCATAACTATGGCTAATTATATAAATATATATTAGAATTATTGATAATGTTTCATATGTATTGCCAAAACAACTCCAGGCATGTTCGTAAAACTGAAAATGGTTCAAGGTAAAAAGAAGCTACCTTGAAGACCTATAAATTTCTCTGCATGATTTTGGTTTTGAACATTGTTTCGTGCATCTGTATCTTTCATATTCAAATGTTGTAAATCGTGCAAAATAATCAGTCTATATGTATGTAGTGAGGTGTGTGTGTGTGTGTGTGTGTGTGTGTGTGTGTGTGGACTGTTTTATTATATATTATCTTGCTTACTATTTCACACAAATATTTACTAAGTTGATTTGTGAAGCTTCGTACGCATTAGCAAACTTTCGACTGAACTACCAATTTTTTTTAAAAAAAAAATAATTAGGCAATTGCAGCACATGGAATTCGGATTTTCCCCCTTATTTTTGAAATATTAAAAATTATGGCCTTAAAATTTTATATAATTTATCAAATTTGGAGAAACTAATTCAGTTGACAACGTCTTATGAATGCAAAATTCTTACTGTTTACATAGTTTACATATTACTTGGTATGCCTTGGTATGTTGACATAAATTCATGATACATGATAAATTGCTTCTTTTACAGACGTTACAAAATGGATACACGAGTGAAGGTAATGGACATTTCTTGGTGCTCTCCTGTTGATACTTACATATTTTTTTTGACAAAACATGAGATATAAAAAGAGAAAGCCATACTTCCTACACAATATACATAATGGAAATAAGTGCTTAAATAATATTTAACAGATTCTCTTTAAACTCTCATGTCAAGTTAACAACGTAATCACACCGTCCATAAAATTGTATTTTCCCTATTGCCACATCAAAACTTCTTTTTTCTAAACACAAATCCAGATGGTTTATTTGATATTCAACCAAAAAGCATATAGATATTTCATTTCTGCGAGAATAAAATCCGTTGACTGAACTAAAGTACATACATTGGATACGAGTGAATAAGCAAATCAAATATCATATAAAAAATATGCATTATTATTATTATTATTATTATTTGACAAATTACAGTCACCACTGAGCGTCTTACTTCAGATGTATATAAATCTCTGGGCAGTTGGCGTTCCATGAACACAGCAGCTCACCTATATGCCAACGTGACGTCATTGCCAGGTGAGAATACTACATTCAGACTGAGCACTGATGTTGCAATGGGAAATCCAAGGGTTATAGCATGTGAGCAAGAGCTTAGGCTTTGCCGAGTGTTGTCCTAAACTCGCACAGTACTACATGTATCTGAGTATAGTTCAATAATTTCTGTGTTAATTTATGTTGTTATAATTTTAATTGTAGATTGAATGCCACATATGTATACTATGAATGTTATGGATGTCCAAAGAATTAAAGACAAGATAATATCCATTTCATGTCATCGTCTGTACTTTCATATTGTCATATTACTGGATAGACATGTTTAATGTATCAACATCGTTATCAAATGTGATAACTATGTAGCATCGCACCCACCAAGTAACGTTCTGTAGTTCAAAGGTATCAGTACTATTCAACGCAGCTGGAAGGGGCCCCGAGTGGCCGAGTGGTCTAAAGCGCTCACCGTTACGGATCACTGCCATCTCACCTCTGTCTGCGTGGGTTCGAGTCTTGGATTCGGCCAATGTAGGTATGTGAGAAAGCTTGCCGGTAGCTTCTCGTGGGTCGGTGGTTCTTTCCGAGGTTTTCCCGCGTTCTTCCTCCACCATTAATACTGGCCGCCATGTATAGCCTATATTGTGCTGAAAAATGGCGTTAAACCCTACAACAACAACAACAACAACAACGCAGCTGGAACAACGTACTGTTATGGACGGCTGTTCTTCTTCTTTCTGTATATCATATATTATTATTATTATTATTGTTATTATTGTTATTATTATTATTATTATTATTATTACAGAAAAGCTTACTTGGCAGACTAATCTTGGTTATGGCTCCGCATTCACACAAGGAATAACCTTGACACCAGAGTCAAGACTTATGGTACCATCAGCAGGATTTTATTTTGTCTATTCTGCAGTAACGTTTAAATGTCAAACGGGATCTACGCCCCTTATCCATCTGATGAATCGACAGCACAGAGGTCGTCCGAATGCGGGTGTTCAGCAGCTCTTGTTGAGTAAGAGAAGCGAGTGCGGACCTGGCGGAATTCATACCAGCTTTCTAGCAGGCGTGCTGAAGTTGACAAGCAACGATGAATTGTCAGTTAGTCTATCAGACGTTTCAATGTCTAGTGTGCATAGAACGTCACTTGCTAATTATTTTGGTGTTTATTCATTGTAGCTTGCGGTAACATATGCTTTTATTCAGCTTAATTTATTAAGAGGTTGGGGGAGGAAATGCATTGCCCTTATGCACAAGTTCGATTTTTGTGGTCGCCTCTCTCTCGTTTGATATGGGTCTTTGGCTGGAAAAGACAGTGCACGGATGCATCCATTCTTTCACTGACATGCAGTAACGAATTAAACAGATGATAATATTTTTATTGAATCACAACAAGAAGAGAATATGTGTCCGTGAAAGTAGGAATGGATGTAATTTAGTGGCTCTAGAAACACACACTACACCTTGCAAGCTTTAAAAGAGTTTTGAGTCGTAACACTTGTTACACGGAACCTGCAATACCACTGGCAGAAATATTCGCTGCAGTTAGTTTTGAAAGCAGAAATAGCACTAATATAGATCGTACCGCACAGCTACGCGAATGATATCTGCATCTGTTTCTTATTGAAATTTCACGTCAGCGTCTCTAAATGTAGATAAAATAACGAATTTGCTTTAGTGCACGAACGATCTAAACATACTTCTTATTGACATACAGCTTAACTTCATTCGTTCAGTAGATGGCATCAGGTCACAATTAATAGTTCCGTTCAGTACCCAAGAATGTAGTCCCAGTCTATTTTTAGAGCATTTTATCCTGTCTCCGTTTGGTGGTGATACAAGAGTTAGATTTAGGCATTCTTGGTATGGATTTAAAGGCAATTGTTTATTCTTTAGAATATGAGCTTATGGAATGGTTGTCTGTGTGTGTTTCGGCGACTGTGTACAGTGAGTAATAAGGTCTTGGTGATGATCCAGAAGTGAAATCTGTGTTCCATTGCACGTTGGTTTGTTGACAGTCAAGCCTTTCAAAAAATTGCCAGTGAACCTTTGACAAGAACTTCACCGTGAAGTCATCTTTGAAGGTATTTTAGATTAACATGTGATTTGTATTGATTGTCACACAGTGGAAAGTTCAATACTGAGAAACAAATGTAGAGAATATATAGTAAAATTAATTGTGTTTTTTGGCCAGATGCTGAAAAAGAGTGGTATGTGTACATGTATTCCGCCATGTACGTCCTGATTCCTGGAGGAGTCTATTTTTATAGAACACTGAACCTTATCGGAACCGTCGCTTTCCACATGAAACAAACTTCACCTGCGGCGTCTTTAATTAGCATTCTACTTTTATTTAACATGTCAGTGACAACAATAAAACCAAACAAAGAAAACTCTGGCTAAAAATGAATTGAAGTCTGCATTTAATATAAAGAAATGCACATTAGGCAGCTTTGGAGATTATGTTACGGATATCAATATCACATTTATTATAATATAGTTGGATTTCTTTTAGTCATTTGGACTAATGACAATATTTTATTGATTGGTATTCTAACACCTTACACACACACACACACACACACACACACACACACACACACACACTGTTATGTATATTTAATTTGGATCTTGTTTTCCCCATGATTATATGTTATGTATATATTGCGTGACTGACCTGGTCATTAATCGAGTTAAGGGTCTACCTTACAAAAATCTTGTTATTTTGTAAAGAACATATTACACAGGTAATATTTCTCTTTGATTTTAGATTATGTTTTAAGAATGTTATTACTTGAACTAAACAAGTTTACTTGTATCTGAGTTTATGACAATAGTTTTTCACTTGGAATTTCCTGATTTTGTTGACAACCTAGAGTGTTCTAGAAACAAGTTGTTTACAAATTTGATGGGAAGTTGACCCTCATCCTGGCTTTGTTATTTTGGTATAGCTTTGTATATTAATGTTGTTTATTTCAAAATTACTCATTGCTACGTTAACACAAGTCTTTAGAGGAATCAGTTTTAGTTGTGTTTCAATATATATTGTTGTTACTTTTTCTGGTCTTCTATATACATAATGTTATACAGTGAATCTTGAAACTTGTTTAGTGGAATCATCTTGGTGAGTACCACATCATTATCACAAAGTAGGTCACGGTGACTGATATGTTAGAATACAATATCTTTGGTTAACTTTTGTTCTTTAACTGTTCAAGGTTATTGTATACCTATCTATTAGTACCACACCCGTTCTTATTTTGTGTTGGGCATGTGCTTTAGGAACATACCATAAAGGATACCTTGAATGCTTTAAATACAATCCTATTTAGGAATTTTCATCTGTATGTGTGTGTGGTGGTATCGGGGGTAGGTCATTATAGCCCATACTTTACCCCTGACTTATGTTAAATTTTCCATTTGATGCTCATTTCTCTGGCTCTGTTAATGGTTGAATAATGAAACTGCTGCTAATGATGATGATGATGATGATGATGATGATGATGAGAATGTTGTTATTGTTGGTGATGATGATGATGTGCATCTCTGGTAGTAGCACACCTTTTCAACAAAGATGCTTTTGTGACCTCCAATTTATCTTTTACTGGTTTTGCGTTTAGTTCATGACCACATATGTTTCTGGCATTCTATGCACATACTATGCTTTCTAGAAATATGAACATTGATGAAGGCATATATCATGCTAAGTACTAGAGCCTTATGGCAAAATAAGGTCCCTGTAGGCTATATGTAAGCTTCAGTCTGTTGAAATTTTGTGCTTCATGTTAATTTATTGGGTTCTATTGATATCGTCATGTATATTTAATTTAAATTGTGTGCTTGACCTTTATCCGTAATTGAAGATAGAATTTAGACTTACCTGATTATTGTCATGTTTGCAAGTTATAAACACGTTGTTTATTGATATCTGAATTCAAGGCCTAAACCCATTTACAAACTTAAAATGTTCTGGAAGAGAACTTGTGACCCCTGCACTGGTCAATGTATTGTGTGTTAGCTTATTATATCAGGTAAACAAAACTATTCATTCCTATCTTAAACTTAGTCTGTGGAATTATTTACTGTTTCGTTCAAATATAATTTGAGAGGAATCAGTTATTAAATTATTCATTGGAATTACAAAGTGCTGATTAACTTAAAGAACTAAAAAAACTACTTTGGGATTATTGAGGGCTTAGTCAAAGACATTCTAGATATATCATTGTAGTACATTCAAGGCTATGGTACATCTGCATAATCAAAACGTTTGCTACATCAAAACTTTCAAGACTCTTGGAATTCATTCAGAACACTATACTTTTTGGACTTGTGATAGAACACTTAGGATTATTTGGGATTTATTTCACAATACAGTAAATTACTCTTAAATATTCGCTTTTATAATCTAGGTAAAAAATTATTTGTTTATGTTACTAAACTTGTTGCTTTCGTTAACCATTGAGTCGCGACAATGTTCGAATCATAAAACTGTATTACGGATTAGTGATTAATCCATTAGTGAAACCCCCTTACAACTAAAGAAGATCACCGTGACCTACATTTTATGATTTATTGACATAGTTCACTTATCTGTGCTTAATTCATGATCGACATAGATCTTTCCATACTATGTTCAGCCTTCCCTACACAAAAGGTCCTTTATGATTAGTGGAATTGTTTGTACAAATAAATATGCTTATTAGATAGTAAACACTCCATATTAACGACAATTCGTTGTATATTGTGATAGGTTACCCATAATAGGTTGACTATATATTGTACATGACAAAGAATAAAAGATTTACGTGAGTGAACTGTGTGCTCTTCAGGCCTCTGCTGTTGTCACGAATCAAATTAACTGTTGATGCCTAACTATTCTTCTAAGATTGGCTAATGCTCCAAAGTTATTCCAAATCTGTCACTTTCACTTGGTAATATCTGGCATCTAGGGGTGGACAATGATAATAACTTCTAAAGCAGATTTTAAGAACATGGGTTTGAAAAGTAGGAAAACAAAATTAATCTGGTTTTTGTTTGTCGTTGTCTGAGAATTACTCCCAACTATCTTTTTGATAAGTGGAAGGAGCAATTAGACTAGATCAACATCTTGCAGCTGTAGATTATGTTTCGGCCAGTTACTCATAGTCTGTATACGGACAACTTGGCAGAACCAACACATCCGTTATGTATCTGTTATATTTACTCATGTCACACACACACACACACACACACACACACACACACACACAAGTTTATCCATACGTTATAAACCAGGCTTTGAATAGAAAAGGAAAAACCCAGCAAGAGTGTTTAACTTTAATGTTTGCATACCTCAGTCACAAACTGTCGATGTAATTTTTAAAACCACATTGTACAGTGTACGTATTTACCACATAGACTGTACTTTTCGGATATCAAAGTGTCTTACATCGAGTTTTGTCAAGAAGCTGTCCACTTTTTCGGATGGCTTCCTGAACAAACCATAAAGCCGGTAAGGCAAAATATTGTACAACGGGCTCTGCCCAAGCAAACCAGATATTGATTGCGTGTTGAAATATATATATATATATATATATATATATATATATATATATATATATATATATATATATATATATATATATATATATATATACACACACACACACCAATGATCTTGAGTGGTCCGCCTGGGGCAACTTTTCTGGAAGGTTAAGATCTAAAAAGAGATTATCCTGTTTATATGTGTCCGTGGAACACACATGTTGATTGACTCCGTGTTGTCTTTATTTATAAGCGTGGAGCAAATAGCGTTGTCGATTTATACTTTATATAAGTATTAAATGGTGTCGAGTACAGCAAGTGCGACAGGTACTCGTTTCAACACACTTTCAAATAAAAGCAAAGCCTTTTGAGATATAACATATTTCCGTTATAGCGAACTAGATATTGAAAGTTATGTGCTAGCTGGAAACGATCCACCGCATGTTTATGAGCAGGGCAAGAAAATCTAACTCTTGCTCATTCTCATTTGCATACTGTCCATGCATTGTGGGTGGGTACTTCAGTTATCTGTTATCTTCTATGAACTTCGAAACGGCTTTCGCATTGTCAGAATTCGTAAATTCTTCTATTTCCATGTTCAAGATGGGTAATATAATTTATGAAATAGGTAACACTTGAAATTGCTGAATAAAGTAAAACCTGGAATTATTCTTAAATATTTCGTACATTTATACACCTTACCTACTTTTGCTTTCAAGAGTCTACGGAAGTGTTGCGCAATATTGGTGGAATTCATCCAGCTCTTTTCAGAAAATGCCTCAATGATGTCATCTCACCTTCCAATGTAATGCGAGTCATTCCAAACAGAATAAATAAAGCTGTATGATTCATAGTTCTAATGTCAAGGCCCAGCTGGAGAAAAAAACCCCAAAACAAATAGGGACCCTAAGTCGAGTGTACATTTTGGTTCCAAATTTAATCCATTGCTGTAGGCAGTAAAGATTGCCAATTAAAATGTTAGTGCTATCGTTATCGCCATGCATGACATTATATTGGACAAGACCGATAGCTGACATTATATTGGACAAGACCGATAGCTGACATTATATTGGACAAGACCGATAGCTGACAATGCATTGGATGAGACCGGTTATAGCTAACAGAATATATGGGCAATATCAGAAATAACTGACAGTACATTGGAGAAGAGCGATCTTAGCTGACAGTACATTGGACGAGACCTATAGCTGACAGTATATTGGAAAAGACCGGTAGCTGACGGTACACTGGATGAGACCGATAGCTGACGGTACACTGGACGAGACTGATAGCTGACGGTACATTGGATGAGAAAGGTAATAGTTGACTGTATAATGGACAAGACCGATAATAACTGACAGTACTCTGGAAGAGACCTATTATACCACGACATCCTAGGGAGATGCAGACTACAAAGAACAGCGATGACGAATATTCCCAGCATTAGCAGATCCGGGCCCAGGAGACGTTTTTAGCAGATCATGATCCAAACGACGTTTTTCATCGTTATTCGTCACAAGTTTCGTTCCAAGAAAGAATACCTTATTTCTGTCTTGCTTTAGGGTCGACTGTCTTCATTTAGCTATCTTCTTTTAAACTGCTGTGTTAATTACATATAACATACTTCTGCATAATGTATCATTTTGTCAGACGACCGTTCTAATTGGCACGTACTCCTAAAGCAATTTGCAA
>JAECUM010049853.1:0-16787 GCA_016617855.1 Megalonaias nervosa | reverse complement strand
ACTATAATTATAAGAAAATACAATCGATGATCAGGTTTGATTGACTCTTTTAACTGTAAACTGGCTTCGATTTGTGCAGCACGTTTTGCAGTTGAGTTATACACGCATAGTTGCCATCCCAACTTAACGCTACGAAAACATTTTGGTCAAATAAATACAAAAGTACTTCTGTAAAACAGATTTTGCACACTTAACTGTTTACGTAATTATGTGTAGATTTAAACCCAGATACCAGTTCATACATATTCTTTGTATCGGGTGCAATTACACTGGAGCTAATTTGCAAACCTAAAAGGAAGGTTATGTCTTTCATCAAACTGGCAATGCAAATATACATTTGGATCAGTAACAGGTATACAAAAATAACTAATTTATGTATAATTCCATCTCTCTACTCTAATAGCGCAGTACAATATTAAAGACACATTTCAGTGCATGTGTCAGGCTCATCTTAGTGTGGGTGATGGCAAATTCTTTGAGCTAAAACTACAGTTGAAGTCTCTTGGATGGAATGGTAAGCAACCATATTACGACTTGGTTCAAGAATGACGTCTTGCCTAATTCGTAGTGTTGATCGTTTTATTATATTTTGAACACGAGTATTTGGGTAGTATATGTTGCTTAAATGAACGGCAAAATGAGCTCTTACCTTGGCTGGTGCAAAAGTTACTCCGAAGCCAGTAATCTTATTTACGGAGAATGCACTTGCAACCCAGGACGTGATAGTGTCTGGAACTATAGCGGAAACGTTGGCTTCACCAAGGTCACTGAAATATACAACGGTTATAAAACTCTTCTGCAACTACACCACAACAGCAATTGCATTTAAAAGAGGCCCATGTAGCCAGAAGATTCCTAATATCGGATTTAAACTGAAATGTACTAGCCAATTGGGAATATTATTTTGGATTTTTTATATTGAAGCTGGATGATCCAATGAGATTTATTTTAAATGCTTTGGAGTGGTTTTTGTTAACCTTCTTAACAAAGAATTACCTCTATACTATTATTAGTTTTAGTAACAACAGCACTATTTCTTGGCGATCATATGTCCTAGGAATCAATCTTGAAAGTCTTTACGCTTGCAGGCTGAAAGTTAATTTTGGTCCATATTTGTAAAGGGTTTACTTATTTAAAAACCTGTCATTAAAACACATATATTTTTGAGGATGTCAATTTCATTTCATGGTAGTTCGGTATCATTGGCATAAAGTTGAAAGTTCTGATGAAAAACAAAACAAGAACAAAAATCAAACAAGCTCTGGTCATAACTGATATGAATTATCCCAATGTTTTTTCTGAGAGGAGGTCAAATGGAAGTTTATACATTAAAGTAAGCGTGGACATATTTCATAATGAACCAGCGTAAGCTGTGTACCAAATTGAAGAATATTCTGATGAATAGTTTTTGAAAAGTAACAAGCATGAGGCACCTTTGACGGTGGATTTGCATCTTTTCAATATCTCTTTTAAGGACAGCTATAAGATAGTTTACTCACATTATTTATAGATATTTTGAAAGATCTTGCGGTCAAAATCCATTATGTAAAGTTAGGATATATTTTTTGCAATATTTTGTTTTAAATTTCGTCTTTTATTTCTCACGAAGTATCATAAACAATTATTCTAATAAAAATAGTCTTGATGTACCGATGCTATGTGTTTAATATATAATGCGTTTCAATTTCAATTTTGCTTTTTATTAATCATTATCATATAGCACAATTTGTAAATACAGCAAAAACTTTGATGTCAGAATGAGCGTTTCTGTTCTTTGAATATACATCACCTAACTATTTTTCTATTACGTAGCAGCGAGCGTATTTATCATGGAAAATCTTTAGTTTTATGAACTTTAAAGTTCTGGATGATTTAGCGCCTTCTGTCATCTTGCTGACATATGTCAAAGGATTAATCACGTCACCAATCCTTCCGCATACTTCATAACGTTTCTGTGGTTGTACCTAGAAAGAGTGTACCATTCAAAGAGGTAAGCCACTTATATTACTTTGCAAGTAACTCCAAACAAATTATGATATGCTTGGGAACTGATGTGTTAAGTAGTGTAATTATATTGCTTTTGCCTTTATATTTCGGATATAGGTCACGGCCCTATATCCCCATCATTTTTATTTATTTTAGCAAAAGAGACCACATACTATGTGCAACCCGTGGATTAATAATCCAAGAAGGGGAAGTGATTAAACAAAATGGGCAGAGTCAGGAAAGATAAACGCAGTATCCTCGGTAACCCACAAAACTACTATGACACTACTACGGTAGACACGATTACTCTTTCTGATAATGCTCTGGTTAAGATTTTAGTCAGGCCTATATTATTGATTACAACTATACTACAAAATATATTCTCTGCTACAGAATATATATCTCTCCAATCAAGGTTAATGTTGGGGTTTTTTACTGCACAGTGTCTAGACAGTGTGACAAAGAATATTTTCTGTGGTAAAAAATTTGTACTTGCAGAGGATATTTTATACTAAATATGGTAGAGACTATATTGATATTAATCCCGCGAAATAAATAAACTGGAGAAAGATTTTCAGATCCACGCTCATAATATTTTGTAAGAATGTATGGAAGTCTCTAATAATGGAATTAATATATCAGAAAATTGGTGTATGAAAATGTAGCAGAAAAGCTTAAATCACTGTTTCTTTTAATTGTGTCATACAGGTTTATCAAGGAGGCCCAAAAGATGTTATGTATGTTTTCAAACACATATTGGAAACAAACTGATAAATTAATTATTTTAGGAATTATCTTAGAATAGCAACGATGTATCCTTGGATCCTTGGTCAGTCTAATGAACACAAAAATATAAAATTTATTTCACATTGTGGAAGAAAAAATGAAGTACCTGGTGTTGTCTAAATCACCTACTACATTTGACGAGTCTCAAGCAACGTCTGAAGCGAGTAATACGAGTGAATCCCCTGATGATATAAGAAAATATTCTAGCAGTAATGAAGATCTCTAAGAGCAAAGTAATTAGATGAATGTTTTTGGTAAATATTTATATAACAATGACATCTACTTTCACTGCTCGTGAATATTTTATCGCGGTAGACACAAATTGGCAGACACATAAAGAATTACACCAATGCATGTGATTGCACAAACATCTGTGATAACACAAACACCTTGACTGCACAAATATCTAACGCTGTTGAAACAGACACATAAATAAACGAAATAATAACTGGGATTGAAGCGATTGCAGTTTCTGATCACGGCTGAGTATAAATATTAAAACTAGGTATTGATGGACTTATCAATTAGGTAAAAGCTTCCATTGTGTAGGCATGTTGACGGTGCATAAGCTAACAAAATCGCACGACAGCATGGAATATAATAACACGACGTATGCAAACAGTTGATATACTTGAATTATTGAGACTCATTGTTGGACTTGACATTGCTAATACTACAACAGTTGCTAATGAAACAACAAGGGTACAAGAACTGAAAGAATTTGCATGTGAGCGTAATATACGAATACCAAGAGGTACAAAAAGAGCTGATATAATTGTATTATTAGGCGTGTTTTAGGATGAACAAAACCGTCGTCGTATTGAATCTGCTATTGCTACTGAAGCTGCTGAGTATATTCGTGAAGAAAAACACAGAAAGTACCTGAATTTAAATTTCAAAAACACAGTGGTGAATTAGAAAATCATCTGGCAATAATCCCAGACGCATACAAACCAGGCAAAGGTGCTCGACAATTGCTATCAAATATGATTTCTGGAGTTATACCGGTGTTACAACGCTCTGGCCACTCTGAAGTTCAAGCAGATATTGTCCTCAATGCACATTTTATTATGTCACTTAATCCAAAGTCATCGGATAAGGACGGATTTAAAACTACTACACCGTGGATTCACAAAGCTGCTAGTAGAATTTTGAACTGCGAAGACATCAAAGTTATCTGCGATGAAATCAATAAAGGAATCAAAAAGATTCGATGGACATTGGAAAAATACACCAATGCAGGATCAAGGAGGACTCTTGACAGATGTTCACAAGTTAAAAGTAAATATTTCCCGTATCAACCATATCGTGGATCGAGTTACATACCAACACCAAGAATTTTCCGCCACGGTAAGTGATAAATATAAAAAAATTATGACAAAATATGTTTTGAATTTGAGATTTTGTCAGCGTTATATTCTGCTAGTGATAATCAAGACCAGCCTCGAAAATACAGGCAGCACTTTGGTGAACTTAATTTTGTAATATATAATTTCACGTGCATGTTACTAAGGCCACATTGAACAAATCTGAAACACTTAATCCGAGTATCGCTGTTAATGCGTTCATTCGTGATAACTGTTTATATTCGCTTGCACTACCCCCACATGGACAACATGGACGAACCCAGATTGATTTTGTGTTGCTGAGCGATATGACTGGTTCAGAATTTTTAGCTCATTATGTATTGATAAAAATCTTACCCGGTTACTTAACCTACACAGTAAGTACAAGGGTGAAACGTTTCCATGCAGACGTTGCATATATATATTTAACACCCAACAACTGCTCACTGACCATGGCTTTTACTGTCGTGAGAGCAATGAAAACCTGCAGCGGAGAATAATGCCACAACCCCGCAAAAACATTCTCCGATTTACTACACCTCAACAAAAGATGAAAGTTCCGTATATCATCTACGTGGATTTTGTCTCAAATTTGAATAGAATGATTAGGATCTGTGAAATAAAACAAATGCAGCACAAGTTGATGAACAAGGCCCCATTCGAGTTTTGCTACAAAGCAGTTAGGTGTGACGGGCAAACTGAGCCATCAATGTTATATCGTGGCCGCGACTCGGTTAAGGTTTCTCTTAAATCGTTAGAAGTGATAGTGAAATGGATCTTGCAGCAGCTCTATTGGCCATCTGACATGATTACAACTAACAATAGCATATTTGAGCTTTCTCAAGCCAATCATTGCTTTATTTGCAAAGGAGCTTTTGTTTCCACTGATAAAACTGGAAGTTCCGGTTCCGAAAGTTCTTGATCACATTCACATCACTGACGTGTATAGTGGAACTGAGCACAATGCATGGAGTTTACAATTACGATTTTACCCCAATAAAACAAAAATTCAGGTAGTGCGTCATAACCTTCATTGGCATGATGTGACTTAATAATGTAAGCAGTAGCATTAGCATCAAAATCACAAATAAGTGTTATTCCAAACAGCATGGAGAAACGCATGACGTTTAAGTTGCGACAATTATAGTTTATTGATTCTTTGTAGTTTCTGAATTGGTCTTTAAATAAGTCAGTCGGCAAAATAACTAGTCGATATTCTGCCACTAACACTGACCTAGTAACGAGAAAAAGTGTGAATCCATACGAGTTTATGAATGATTGGGACACGTTTACTGAAACTCAGTTGCTACCGATCTAAGCGTTTTATTCGTCGCTATAACGTCAAGGTATTTCCACCAATGACTATGCGCACTCAAACAAAGTTTGGTCGGCATTCGAATGCAAAAACATGGGTTACAATCACTATCTGTACTTTCGCTATCAGTGGCAGTTATGAACGCGGAATTTCCTCAAGTGTTGATGTTCAAAGTTATGTACTGTTTGGGTTTTCACAAAATGTGGATCCAGGTGATTTTATCTTCCATGCCATAATAATCGGTTAACATCTATTTGTTTCACCCTTGTGGATCAAGACGAGCAAGTTGTACCTTAGAGATCGACCTGATATGTAGTATAATGACAGTCGTACGTGGACGTGTAATACAAATGTGTGTTATAAACGCAAGAAAACCCATTTAGGCGACATGTTGCGGAAATGGTCTAGGTGACATTGTTATGGATGTTAACAGGCGCACCAAATGTACTCGCTGGATTGTCTTCACACTCTGCACCAATAGCTGGTTGAAAAAATCCGGGATTGCAAGCAGTTCAATAGATTCGAGATCGATTACGATTAGTAACTCGAGCACCATCAACGGTTAAGACAAAAGCCAAAGCGGTTTCATTATCATCAACAGAAACAATGTTGTCTGCTGCTGGCAAAATTATTAACGAAGCTGCGCAACAACGATTGTTCGGTTCAGAAGCTGATCAACAACGAATAGCAGAATCTACTATTGCAAATTTAGTAATGAGAGGTGGATTTGGACGGCAAGCCATCACGCAAAATTATTAGACAAAATAAATAATATATATGTGGAATATAAAGTGTAACCAAGGTTCAGTTCAAAGATGCATCGGATCCCGCAGTTGGCATGGGAGCACGTCCAGGGTTTTTTTTTTTCCATGTGAGGCTATCTTGGAATTTGTACAAAATGATGTTGGCATTACCGGTTATCCTGCCAATACCATAGATGGTTTTGTTAACAACGGAATCGTGGCGTTCTTCGACAGTGCACGATATTCCATCGATGAAAAGGAAATTGAATCAATTCTTGACAATTTTAATCCTGCCACGATGATTATTGGAATCACCAGATACAGCGATGATTATGCGAAAATAGCGGGTCCAACGATGACAAATCAAGGACTGATCCGATAATTCAGATCACAGAATGTATAAATTTCATCACCTTCCACAGGATACCTTTGTGGATCTAATTCCTGCTGGTATGGATGCCAGACCTGATGTTGGTGGTGTCCCTATGATGTTTAGCACTAATGCCAATTTTGGCTCTGGGTTTCAGTAGCGTCGATTACAATTTCTGGGCGATTCAATGAGGTTTTTGTGTCCAGTTCCCCTCAGTCAAATATTTGGGATTTGCGTAGATGTTCGCAAGGTCATTTTTGGGCCAAATGCACAGTTACCTTGTTTCATAAGAACAACTCCAACGATGCAATTTCGCACGCTAATCTTGTATCTATTGGTAGAGTTGCATTAGGAACATAAACATTGTTGATGCCTGTGCTGACCTTTGCACTGTCTGCATAATCAATTTGTTGTCGTTTTGCAATCTAGGACCGCTTCAGGGTTACTTCTGTTATTTCTTGCACAGACCACAGACGCACACCCACCCACCAAGTGTTATGACAGGACAATCTACAAAGAAAATAAATACCCAACATGGTCTTACTGCACCGAAACATATGTTCCTGCCGTTTCAACTTACAGCGCGAGACGGTGAACAAACCCGTATCAAAACGATATCTGACAACTTAGGCTTCATAATGGTTAAACGGTCATCATAAACATTCGGAAGAAATTCCCCTTAACAACAGAGCTACCACGTGCTTATCACAATCTGTGGTCATATATGGACCGAAATCAAAGTGTTGACACTCTCTTGCAGATTTCCCAACAATATTTTCTTATATTGTTCCCAATTTATTAATTTTCATTGGAACATCTGGAGGAGTTTAGACAGTCCGTTGTTGAGATATGTTTGCATGTACGCGCATGTAATGCTGGAGATGGTTATCGATACTATGCTGTGATTCTTTCTAACAAAGCTTTGATGTTGGAGAATGCGGGTGGTCGAATTAAAGTCCTTGAGGTATCTGTGGGAAATTGATAGTGTAATTGAACCTGCTGTATCTTTAAAAATGTTATCCTATCACGAGGTAAAAATTAGATGGAAAAAATTAAAAAAGCAATAAAAATTCAATCACGGGGTCACACTGACACTTTCTCCAACAAACTTAACCGGAATTGTACCAATCTGGTTAACCCAAACACAACTCAGTCAGCTTAATAGAGCCAATAACACCACAATGGCATTAAGACTATCCATATCAGTGGTGATGAAATTACAAAACAAAAACACCTGGTAGAATTTTCTATTCCTTGCGTTGTTGGCAGCAGCAGGCTCCAGCGATTGCAGAAGCGGCCGCGTTAGGAGTTGTCGGAAATGCATCAGGAATTGCTTTGTCTCATATGAACTTGCACCAACCGATGAAGTTGTTCATTATTTAACCCAGGACGGTTGATGACAACCACGTTTTTATTCGACTCTGAAGCTGCAAACTCGGTTCGATGGCCCCATATGTAATCATCCTGTTGTTGAAGTGTTGCATGCAATGACAGGGAGCAAAGCTTCATCATGTCCAACACCGAAAACACATTGATTTCACATTAAAATACTTTTTATATTATATAAATTGTCTTTTAATAATTACGGACATTACTCAACCGCACGACCACGTGGTGCTGATGTGGATCTAAGCAGGTATGCCATTAAAGCGGATTTGACTGAGTTTATCAATCTGGATGTTGCTGTTGTCAACCAAGATGAGCTTGTGATTTGTTTTCCAAGATCAAACTAGTAAACGTTAAACATCTAACATGGACATTCAATATATTGCTGTCAGGCTTAAAGGCTCTGCTGCATAGGACCTGGCTGAAATCGGTGGTATCAGAGACGCTGGGGTGTCTGTTGCATTTGTCAATGAGTATGTTGATTCTGCCAATAACGGGATGAAACAATGCGTGGATAAACAGATCATAAATATGCAATCACCACCAGAAGTAGTAAGTTCATTTACAGAATATCTAATACTGACCAATGAAGGAGAGGATGCAACCGAATATAAAATTACATATGGTCAAATTGTTTTAGATAACGTAAATGGTTTTGATAAACCTAAGTCTAACATCTTAACGGATCGTATTTATTTAATGTATCCTGTTATTATAGTCGATGGAGTCAATTAATACCATTGATAAATAATCAGTAATAAGACATTACGGACCCAACAACAGTAATTCAAAATGTTTCGTATATACAAGACCAGTTTCATTGCTAGCTAAAGATGAAATTTAGATTGAAGCATTTCACGTCTATCCAGTTGGATACTTAACTGTCGTGGGCGTTTGCGTTTAAGATTAAATATATTAAAGTTGCAGAATGTACCGACAAAGTGTTAGATCAATTGGCAGCGAATGCTAACACTGATGGTGGTTTTGTTCCACTTATCGATGTATATCTGAGTGTAAACAATGTTACCAGACCCTTGTATACACCGAAATGTAGTCTTGTTAAGAGTCAAATATAAATTGATATTTGGGTCCAACCTAATAATCCAATACCAAGTAGAGGTCAACTTGGTGTTTTAGTATTAGCAGGTGAAAACGCTCAGGCGTTGAAGGCATAACTAGGTGCTCGATCATTCAGGAATTGTTTCTACAACGACGAGGTGGAAATCCACCCAATTACGTTCACCAACGAATGTATTACACCGATATTAACTCACCTGAGACAAGAAAGGTCTCGACTGTTATTTAAAACGGGCGCACTTGTCCGTGTAACAAGTTTTGGACAAGCACGAAAACGATTGTTCCAGACATCATTTAGTGCTGTATGTTTTTAAACGAAAAGGGCGCTTCACCACCAGAACGCACAATCGCCGGAAATTTAAATGTTTCCCAAGCAGATATTTTCTATGAGTGTGTTACAGTTGTGCCAATAAAAAGGTAATTGATTAGAAGTACGTGTGCGCTATGCACCTGGACCTGAAGAGTGTGGACAGGGTCTACCTTTCCAGCAATTGTACTACGAGATTATATTACCAATAGAAGATCTATGATGGACCATCAATGATATCGACTTGAAAAAGTAACAGAAACGGAGCAACAGCTGCGATATGAAATCACTAAGAGAACCGAGTCGATCGCGAAATACAAACACTCATGTTTGGTTGTAGATTCTATTTGTAAACATGCAACAACTGTTGGTCTTGGTGTGACAGGAATCACAACCACAACTACTATTATAGGTACACCAACCGGAATTGTTGCTGGGGCTATATTGATAGTAACTGGTGTCTCTGTTGGTGCTAGCACATTAATTTTGTCACGATTATATTCATAACTTTGGTGACTTTGTTGGTCACTTCATTTTTCTGGATTATTAGGCCAGTGCTTGCACATAGTATCATTCGTTTGCTAAACTATACAAAACTTATTGGTGACAACAGCCGAGACCTATATCAGGAGAAAAGACAAAAGCCCTATAATGACACTACCTGCTATTTACACATATCTGACATCTACTAATAGTTTATCATATATCTCTACATGAGAATAATTAAAATCCACAACGTTTTGCATTAGGATCTTACTAATGGGACATATCACATTATCAGATTTGTAAAACTTCGTGAGAAAAATGATAACTGTTTCACTGCTACCTCCATATTCGAGGTCTCACTTTTGCTGAACATGAAAGGTCATCTCCCGGCTCTCACATCATACAAACGCTCAATACATTGGAGAAATTGAAGGCCGTTTTAAGAACGCAACGGTCGTTTGAAGGTTTATTTCTGTTTCGTAAAGTCAGATTAGCATCTTTAGTACAAATATGAAAATAATTGATGCCATAGTTATTTCTGTGAAATCTGTAGCAAATAGGGTGTTACAGACAGATTTTGTCTTTATAAAGAAGGTGTTCAAAGAAAATATTGACGGGCGATACTCCGCACATGCGGAGCTATATGCTCACATGGCTTTATGGACAAGAATTGATAATAATAATAATAATAATAATAATAATAATAATAATAATAATAATAATAATAACTACAACGACAGCAGTAATGATAATAATAATGGTATCTCATTAGTTTTGGAAGGAAAAACTCCAACATATCAACATATAATATATACATATGTTTGTGTACTGACATACCCATCATGATTGCCCTCTCATTCTTATTCACAGACGTAAACATTACACTCGTTATTTTCATATTTGTTCTTATTTGTTTCAAGCTACTCTGTTTCTCAATATAAACAAAGATGCACACTTGACACCGATACTTGTCTTAAAGATGTAATGAGATATAAAATGAAATGTTAACTATTACTTTGAAGTGTGCATAGAAAAAAGAAACAAAGAAGGAATTTATAAAACAAAACAAGAAAAACAAAATAATAAATTTCACCACTCACTTGGACGTGATATTGGTCCAAAGCCATGTTTCTGGAAAATATGTCCTTGTGTGATGAACATGTTGCAGCTGTGGTTCTACAAATGATATAGTGGTCATCGATTGTGTCATTCCAGGCACAGATGTCGGTAGTAATTGAGGTAACATCCCTGGTTGGGGCATGGGTATATTGTTTGCATGTACGCTTCCAGGCATAGCTGTGAGTAGTTGATCAGCAGCAGGGAGGGTGAACCCTACAAAATGGGATTCGAGCAAACATATCTAAAACAAAGATTTCACACGAAAAAAATTTTAAAAAAAGGTCAATAACGTCAAACTGAACCCTCTAACTTTATGTGATGAAATCACCGGGGTTAGTTCGTGCTGTTACTTCGCCGTTGACATTCGTGTTTATAAAGTTTTGTGAGTGATCGTTTATGTAATCGTGCACGTCATTTTTGTTAGCCCACCCTCCCTGCTGCTGTGGTTTTTATCCAAATATTGTATCAAGTCCGTTACGATATCTCGACCTCGGATCATGTAAATTTATTGTTATAAAACCAAATGGGGTAGCTTGTGCTTTTGAAAAAAAGTGCTTGAACTTAATCATGTCCATGTCACCTGAACATCAAGTATAATAAATATTTTGCAGCGTATGATTATCAACTCCGTTAAACACAACTAAAATATTACTGTTATCTCTGATCACTTTTGGAATTTGTTATAACGCTGTGTAACATAAATCACGTCTGTATTTTTATGTCTACCTCGAGAAAATATCCTAGCTGGATTTGATTGTTTGTCCAACATGACATCATCGTATACTACTAAATTATTAATACTTCCATCCAGATCATCTACAGATGGCGCTTCATCAATATCAGTGGTAAAATCAATAACGTCACTGTCTTCATTTAACAATTTTGCATTTTCATTACAATCTTTAAGTACTTCATAGCATCGCTGATCATCTACAGATGGAGCTACTAAATACAATTTATCCCACTTGCGCCATCTCATTATCAGATTAAGCAATAATTGTGTTTTACCTGATCCAGGTGGACCTATGATGATCATCCTGATAGAATTCGGTAGCGCTGGGTGATGCTTTACTGGTTCTTGTTTTCGTGTCGCCGAAAAGTCAATTATATCCATAATAATAAATAATATGAATTTATATTGTGTTCGATGCCGTGCAGCCACGTCCACCACTGGATTAACAACAATAATAACAAAAAATAAAAAACGCGCACTGACAGGTAAGTGTGAAAAGTGTGGCACAAAAAAATACAAATTTATTTCTAACAAATACAAAGTTGGCGGTGGCGCTGCTACAGCCTTGGGAAAACTACCAGGATTACCGTGGGCGAAATATCCCGGGGAAAAACACTTACCGGGTTATAATTATTGTGGGCCTGGGACTCGTTTAGATATTCGTCTCGACAATCAAGATCAACCTCGACCTGGAGAGCATCCAATAAATAAGATTGATCAAGCGTGTTACGTTCACAAAGTAAAGATTTACAACAGCGACATCTCGCCGATATCAAATTAATTCATGCCATAAATAATATAAAAGATAAATCATTTCGAGAAAAATTAGCTGCTTTTCTGGTTAAAGCTTGTATGAAAGGCAAAATTATGTTAGGGCTGGGTAATTTATTATATGATTATTATAATGGAGTCTATTTATTATTCCCCGAGAGGATATTGGAAGGGCAAAGCAGCGATTAGTAAACTCGCTGAAGCTGCAAAGGTTTCACGTGCTGTTGCTGCAGCGTGGTTAGCACGACAGGCAATATGGCAAATATATTTACCACCACCTAAAAAAATTCAGTATGCACATTTTGATGTCAGCGTTCCCAATGAAGTTCATCAAGCAGATATTTTATTTTTGCCACATGATACTATTAAAACAGGTGGACGTCAATCACGCAGATACAAATACGCGCTAACTGTCGTTGACGTTGCAAGTAGATATAAAGAAGCGGAACCACTGTCAACAAAGACAGCAACTGAAGTTGCATCTGCGTTTGAACGAATTTATCAACGTGGTGGTCTGCGATGGCCACGGTTGCTACAGGTTGATCCTGGCAAAGAATTTCTTGGTGCATATTGTATTCTATCTGGCTGTAGTTTGATTAATCTTTTAAATTCTTTTAGAGGTTCATCAATAGCTCTATGATCATCATTTATTTCTTCATAATAATCCACAAACGTTTTTAACCACTCGTGGGGAGATTGACCGACGAAAGGTGGTGGTTGACCATGATCGCCGCACATAATTATCGCAGTATTTTTTGTCAATAACCAATCAAGAAACATTTTTAATGTTTCTAACGACACAGTACAAATCTCATCCCAGATAATGATTTTCGGAATATATTTTTCACCCATTCGCTCAGGTGTCCATGTATCTACACACCATCTAGAGAAACTATGGTATGTACATGATTTTACTCCTCGTTGTTTTATTTCTCTCGCTAATCTGTGTGTAGGTGTCAGCACAATCATGTCCGACGACAAAGTCATCAATGAAGAACTCTGCCGAAATAATTCAATCGCACGTGTTGTTTTACCAGATCCTCCAGGTCCATTGAGATAAATAGTTTTATGTCTAGCCACGGGATCGAATACACACGGTGATGTTGATATTGGTATTTGATTGTCATTACCGTAGTATGTCTCCGCGATATCAACATCTGCTGTTTCAGAATAATCGAGTATACTTCCTTGTTTTATTCGCCATGATCCCCATTCGCCGCTACCGAGTAACGGTTTTACCAAATCAAAGTATTTTTTATCCACATAAAATGAATCCGTAGCAACTCTGACAGCGTAACAAGGAAATCTATTTTTATCATCGATAATAAATTTATAGAAACGTAAGCGAGCATAGAAGATCTTAAATGAGTAAATTGCGGTGACTCACCATCAATATAACTCACGATTGTACCTAGTTTGGTTCCATCTGACAAATAAGCATTGCTTCTGCTTATAAATGTTCCTTTGTTCGTTGTATCAGTAATTATAAAATCTAATTCAGCATCATCCATGATTAATCTTGTACAATGCCGTTTATGATCGTACGAACCACCCTGAGTAAATTTACCAATTATTTTTTCTACCGAGATCTTTTACAACTTGATTTTCGTAATCGATTGTATCCCAATCCGTCAGTGGTGAATGTTTCTCTTGTTGTGGTAACCAAACTTGTTTCTGCGAATGATATGATATAATAGCTTCACTTACGCTCAACGACACTAAAATTCCAGCATCAAGCATGTATCGTAATAGCACCGTTGGAACCCAATGTTTTTCTGAGAAATGTCTACCAAACCACGCATAAACGATCGGATGAAGATTATCACGGAACTTAAATAATTTTACACAAGCAAATCCAGTTAAATCAAAATCAGGCAATGGTCCATTTATCGCAACTCTTGTTATGTCATGTGTTGGATGTCCGAATTTTTTGAAATATTTAGAACATTCTCCGTATCCAAGAAAACTTCCAGGATAACACGCAACCATATCAACGGATATAACTTTACGATGATCGTATTTGGTATTCCATAATCCGCCTTGCCCATATTCGACACAACTTCGTTGAACATCTTCAAGAAATTCTGATCGTGTCGGCGACCATGACTTTTTCTTCTGAGCAAAGTGAGCCGCAACTGATGGAACTGTAAAACAATTATTTAATAATTGCTCAACTTCGACGTTGTCAGAATTATATTTCAGTGCAAGATTTTTCATTTCTTCATGGAAAGATTCTCCACGGTAAATATCTCCGTTAGGTTTTACAAACTGATCGTAATATGCGGATTCTGAACTCTGAAATAACCAAACAGATACAGGGTCGCTCTTACTGATATCACCGATAGCATCGAATATATAATCGTCATAAAATCTGACTGTCCTATCTCGTGGAAATATTGTTACAGCATCAGTCCATGCATGTGCATTAAGATCAATGATTGTTATAGGAGCTCCATTTTTTGTATATTTCTGTTTGTACAAAATCTCTCCGGTAAGTGTTTTTACTGTTATTGGAAATTTTAATTTCTTTTCTAGCTTAGCAACGTCACTGATAGATGCTCCGGTATCTCGAACTGTTTCTGCCCACCCGTTTATTTTTGTGCGTCTTATATCTGTTAAACCGTTTCCCCGTACTGCTTTTGAGAAATGTTCCATGACACGCTCAGCTACACAATTTATTCTTGAAATTTTCATTGGTTTGAGATTATCAACGCTGGGTTTATTATTTAGCGGATATATTGCATATATAACTGCCGTGACAGGATATGCTCGTTCATAATATGGTTTATCAATACCGGTAAGCACACCTGGTTTTGATTGTTTATTTAATGTAACAATATTATTTCCAGTATGAAGTCGTTCAGGTTCGCGTAGGTCACGAATAATCCAAGTATCATCGTCTGTCTGAACAATAAATTTTACTAGAATAATATATCGCTGATTATCAAGGTAGATAATAATATTTTTACCTCGCTCGTCACTCATTCTAGCATCAACAACAATACCTTTGTCGCTTATAATCCTGAATGTGGACCAAGTATGAGCCGCACCATCATCGCGAAATTTTTTTTTACCTTCACGGATACGATCGGTTATCTCGCTATTTATCAGAGCCAGATCTTGCATCGAAAAATTAAATTTAGATTTTGGTAATTTGTCAAGATCAAATCTTGCAGTGGAAGGTTCAATCGTGGATAATCTCTCAAATTCCTCCATACTATATTTAAGACAAGATATATGTTTAATTAAACTTTAATTATATATATAATGATTCAAACAAACAACCAATGCCGATGGCTTATGATTGGATTTTCAACTCCTTGTAATAAATCATGCGTAAATGAATTCTGTGGCCAACATATGCAAAGTTATCGTAGAGGGAGTCTAGGACCAAAACCATGTTTACGATGCGGTGTTGGAGTAAGAGGAGAAACACGGTTATGTGTAGCGTGTGGCGGTAAAAGATACAGAGAGCTGAAACGATATTATGATAAGAAATCGTCAGGTGAATCTCCATTAAAAACCGCTGAAGACTATCTGGCCAGATTTCAAAATTATCATTTAGACAAATAATTATTATATATACAAATGGAACAAATTTTTGTTCAACATCCTATAATTAAAACTTATGAAGCTTCTCCTGATGGTGTCATCAGACATTGCAGATTAAAAAAACCAGTTGGTACTGTTGATAACGGCTATTTTAGATTTACTGCCGGGGGAAAAAGATATCGCTCACATAGGTTCATCTTCGAGTGTTTTTATGGAGTCATCGAAGATGGACTTGTAATCGATCACATCAATTCAGACCCGAAAGATAATTCTTTAGAAAATTTACAAATTGTTACACAGAGTCAGAATTGTAAGATTGGAAATACTGGTATTAATTGCAAGACTCCTAGGTCGGTTATATCCACAAATATAGAGACAAATGAAGAAATAATATTCCCATCAATGACTGCGGCTGCCAAATATTTTGATATTTGTATGCCTTCAGTACGTTTTGTTGCAAATAATTCAAGAAGATCAGCGTTGTCGAAAAATTTAAATCAAAGGATCACGTTCCGGTATATACAGTAAAGAGAGATAAATCCGTCATCGCTGATATAGTAATCAAGTAGTTGTCTTCCTTTTTTTTGTTATTGCTTATACATATTCAGTGATAAGAATCCGTCCCGTCCTTGATAGCGTAATTGAGCAGCTATGGTACTGTTGTCTAATCGTAGTGTTTAAATATCTCTCCAGTCCAAACATTTTAACGGGTCAGTGGCCCCGTGGAAGTATTAATTGCAGAAAATATATCCTCAAACAAAACATAAAAACCTCAGCCGTGATATTATATTGTACACATATAGATCGCAG
>JAECUM010049852.1:0-20016 GCA_016617855.1 Megalonaias nervosa | reverse complement strand
TATATATATACCCGGCTGGTTGCGTGTGCGAAGTGCGCGATGCACACAGGCGCCTTTTCATTTCCTGTTCGTTTTATTCGCAATTTATTCGAAAAAAATTTTTGGGAAAGACGCCTGGAAAGGCGCCAAACATTCATCGCACACACAAGAAAAACACCACGCGCCGGATATATATATATATATATATATATATATATATATATATATATATATATATATATACACACACACTCGCGCACGCTTATATGTGTATGTGTGTTTGAAGAATTGAAATTTGAAATAACCAAATTAATCATATGTGTATATTGATTCTTTGTCGCCATGCGGATAGAAAGGTGACTGCGGTTTATATGACCCTAGCAGGGGGGTTCGCAGTCGCTAAGTAAGGATATGAGTATAGGTTGGAGAATATACATTTTCTAAACGTATGTGCTTGCAGTGTTTGTCTACGCACCCTATCACTTGGAAGGCGTGAACAGGTACTTACCTAGGTGTAAAGCATTTAGTGGAGAGTTGGTCTCAACAAATAGGTGTTTCTCTGTGTCATATGGATCCCCCCACCCCCAGTGTACACATACACTAGATCGAACAGGACACAGCATACAGCCTTTAAAAGCGTGTTCAACAAGAGAGAGAGAGAGAGAGAGAGAGAGAGAGAGAGAGAGAGAGAGAACGACAGTGACCAGGGTTCATACAGAATGATAAATTCAAAGACTTTTCCCAAACTTTCAACGACCACAAACAGAGATTTCCAAGACCTATTTTTGCTAACATTTTGTATACAAGTTATGTTATATGAGAAAACAACGAATGCAAAATACTACAATATTGTTTAATGATGAAATTCAAATGTTCGTTTGTTATTGCGGCGGCAATGAAACTGATCGGGTCATCAAAGGGAAGAAACCAGGAAAACTCGACTACATCCGAATCTAACAACCTTGGACAATTTTATTTGTGATTATGGAAAGAAATTAAAATGTTTGGGTTTATTTCAATTTTTCAAAGACTTTTAAAGACCTCAGGGTAATCTGCTCGATTTTCCCAAACTTTCAAGGCCTTGAAAATGCTGATTTTTCCCAAACTGTCAAAGAACTTCAAAGACCGTAGGAACCCTGAGTGAGAGAGAGAGACTGTGAGACAGGTACAGAGAACGAGCGAGCGAGACGCAGAGTACGAGAGACAGCGAGAAAGCAAGATAGTGTGTGACAGCGATCGAGTCAGAACGAAGGAAATTGAGCAACAGCCACAAAAAATCGAAACAAAGTGAGACAGGAAGAAAGACGGACAGAAAGAGCGAGACAGAGCAAGAGACAGCGAGTGAGAACAAGCGAGAAGGATCGAGCAAGAGACAGAGACAGAGAGCAAAAGAGACAGAGGTGAGTGAGAGTGAGAGAGCAAGAGACATACATATTGAGAGAGACAGAGATAGTGAGAATGAGACAAACAATTACTAGTCATTTGAAAACTTTCATTATGTATTTCCAACCACAAGAATAGCATACAAGTACTTAGAAAACATTCATATTTTAATAGCAATGGATACGTCAATAGATCCGTTCAAAACAGAAACATTGAGAAACAAAAGTGTTTAAAATGTTCATCTCATGAAGATGTTTGATGCATTTCATTAAAACCCAGTAAAATAGATGACAACTGATAATATGAAGAAAAAAAAAGTCAGTAGGTCAATATTCTAAGTGGAAAGAGCTCTGGTCAATTTCACATATGGACATCATATAACAGCAAAATTATGATCCATCTATTGAATAGTTTGAAAAGTACATAAAAGTATTGAGTTAACAATAGAATAGCTGACTATATACCATTATAAAAGGGGGATTGGGAACCTAATACTGTGTAGTCTACCTGAAGTTAGAGGAGATGAGCAGCGAAAACCACTAACATGTTATTAACATGTCATCCTGTCCAGCAGGAATTGACTTACAGTCACTCTACTATTAGTATTGGTTGGAGAAAAATAATTAAAGAAAAACAAAATGTCCAATATACAGAAATATTATGAATTGGAACAGCTATCACATTTATTACATCAATGAAATGAAAAGATTTATGACCCTCTATTAAGTTTTCTGTTGATCAATATACAAAATTTTTCTGTCATGTTAAAAATCAGGAAAATAAATGAAGACAAGACATTAAGTGTATGTGTGTGTGTGTTTTGGATTTTTAATGTAGCTTTAAAAATTTTTCAGTTATATGGCTATGATGTCTGCATTGTGACAGTTTATAGTGATGTCTAGCACTGGGGCATGATGCCGCAGACATATAGCATGATGTCCCACCCAGCCATATTATTCTGTCACCATTCCGATCAGTCCCAACACTAACCTCACAATGCTGAGTGCCAAGCGAGGCATCTGCTAGTACATTTCTTTGAGTCTTTGGTATTACTTGGCGAGAGTTCAAACCCGTGAATTCCCGCATCCAAGGCAGACGCTCTAAGCACTAGGCCATTGGAAAGGTTACATTTAGTGTATATAATTTGTAACTAAATATTTTCTAATTAGAAATATATATATTATTAAACTTCATCAAAAACGCTGTATTTGAAAATATTAACTGAATGCTACATGTTTTAATTATCAAATATCTCCAGAACCAAATTAATAAAACTCTCTATTACAATAAATATACTTTCTTTTTTTGTTTCTCTCTTTCTCCAGGGGTGTATAAATCCATTGTCTGTGTTGTCAGAGTAGGAAATTTGTTCTTACAGACGAGCAACGTTTGCAAGATTACTTGTCCGTGGACTAGTAAATTCTGGTCTGTAACTAGTTCCAATTTTGTCTGAGCGATGTTTACACAACTGTCATTCATACTTACCAGCAAGTACCATATCAGTGCATTGTGTATTTACTGAGTCAAATCCAATTAGTCTTGATGACTGATAGGCACAGGCACATTTGTAAGCAAAACCATGAAAAATGTCATGGAAGAATCTCAAATCTCTATATAAGCCACTTTCTCGATTTAAACAATACTCATGGAGATTACAAGCAAAATCATAAAATATATCCTTTGGTGGAGTTTGCAAGTTGGAGTACAGTGATGCTGACAGGTCTTTACATCCTTCGGCATTTGTCATATGAAATCCGTAACAATATCCATGATTAGGACAGAACCAAAGAAATACAGTTGAAGTTCCAGGTGCGGAAATATGAGTTTTTGAGAAATATTTTTCATATTGATCATGCTCTAATGGTAGATCATCATAAGCCAATGTTGTTTTTCTTTCACAATCAATAGAAAATTTTCTGACTGAAAGTAATTTCTTTCCTGACTCAGAAAAAATAGTATGCTCTCCCCAACTTTGGAGGATTATAAGTACCAAACTGTGGCATGGCAGGTTCAGCTGGAGTTACATTCATATCACTAACTTGTTGTATTAAAAGGCGAATGAAATCAACTACATCTTGGCGTATACAATTTTCACCATTCTCATTAATGTTGCCAAGCATTGACGTACCAATCAAATCTCTTATTTCTGGTGAGAATTCACGCATTTCATGCATTTTTCTATTGAAGAAAAAAGCTCTACCACTATTAACTTCTTTTCCTGTGATATGATCTAAAAGTTCTACAATGCAATCTAAGTATGCATGAGGGATCAAACTAATGACAGGAGCTGTTGCAGGCAACATTTTTAACAATATTAGCAAAAGCAATATTTTCATCTGGTACAGTATTTTCAACCTCCGACGTGTGCAAGAAATCGCCTGAAGCAGCAGAGAGGGTGAACAGACCATTTTTCTTGAGACATTATTTATAAAAAATAAACCTTCCTACGAAAAGGAAATATTAAGGTCAACTACGTTAAACCACAACCTCTAACTTAGCTTATCTCGTTACTTTGTCTCTGACGCGCGTTTTTATTTTTTAGGAATTTTTCGTTTACGCGTTGGTCACTCAGTATTGGTCGTTCACCCTCTCTGCTGCTGTAAATTAAACAGCCATTATAAATATTACCAATAATGATTGGAGAACCACACTCAGCTAGATTAGCTCGAGAGCGACTAGAGGCAATCAAAAAATATTTACCCGTCCGTGATTTAGTCAAACAACAACTACAATCACGTCAGGAGTCTCAAGTGGAATTTACAGAAGGTGCAGAACAATTATTTAAACCGATTGTTGAACCAACAAAGAAAATCGTTACAGCAACTGAGACAACACAACGAGCTCTTGAAACATTGCCTGTTGGTATTGATGGTCGAATTCAAGCAGCTCAACCACCACCACAAGCACCACAACCACAACCACAACCACAACCTAAACCACCAAGAACCAGAATTAAGATAATGGATAAATTTACGCCTGAAGGTATTGCTGCTATCAAGGACCCACAGCAAGTATTTAATATTGCCGCGTTTGGATATTATGAAAGACAAAAATATGTAAAACCAGAACATGTTAAATCATTAAGCTCTGCCACGTGGATTAGGGATATATATCGCATCGCTACTAATACTCCGGAAATCAGATCTGATGAAGATATTAGGAGTTTTAATATCTTTGATGATATTGTACATAAACATATAGAAGAAAGAGCTAAACAATTTCCACAATTACAGAAACCAGTAAAAACATTTGAAGAACAATTTCCACAATTTCCACAATTACTACCACCACTACCATCATCACAACAACAATTTGAATTACCATCACCACAACAACAACGAAAACAATCATTACCGCAACAATTTCGAGAAATGATGAAACGATTTCAATCACCACGACAACCAGTTAGAACAACAGAGGAAGAATATCAAGACCCTGGCGCAACTGGAAGTGGTTTAGGAAGTGGCCTTATTACTTGTCCCAATAACGTCCTTGCTGATGTTGATCGACTAGAATTTCTCATTGGAGGAAAACGAGCTGGTAATAATTCCCCAGAAATCATTAATGAAGCAGCTGATATTTGTAAACGATTATTTACAGGTGGTGTTATGGATATTAATGTATATCGGTCCCTTATTAATGAAATCGCCGATGATTATTACAGTGACTGAGTATGTAATTAGATGCAATTAGTGATAAATCACTTAATAATAATATGATCATACACAATACTCATAGACCAACCATGGTCAGGGTAATAAATTCACGATTACCAGTATACAAAACGACCTACGGAGATGGACTAGGTGATGTTGTTCAGGGTCTATTTAGAAGGATAGCCCCAAAAGCAATACCACTTGCAAAGCAACTAGGAATGAAAGCTATTGATATTGTTCGTGAAAAAGGTATTGGCGCTGTTGGTAATGTTGCTAGCAAAGCATTCTCAGCAATCAAGGATAGACTAGCGCGATTAATACGACGAAAACCTCAACCAGTGAAATTGGCCAGCACTGAAGTGATGCCCGCAAATGTCAGTAAAATAATAAATCAAGCTGCTAATCAAAAACTAGCGGAGTTGGCTACCAACACTGATGTTGGGTTAGAAAAAGATAAAAATATAACCGCTAGTCTGATTGCAGGAAGCGGTCTTCGTGTTAGACGAAGACGATAATAATAAAGATGTTCAAGCGTATATCTGATCCCGCGTTTGACATGGATGCACCAGTTTTAAAAGATGAATCGGTACGTGATTATCAATATTATTCTTATGACGCGCGTATACCTGACGAGCGTGGAAGATTTGAGATACAAGTTCAAGATACAAGCAGATATTTCTTACCCGCTGAAGCATTTATCGAGGTTGAAGGTGAAATTTTGCGAGCTGATAATACTCCATATGCAGTTGATACGGGTGTTAGTTTTGTTAATAATGGTATTATGGCGTTATTTAAAGGTGCAGCATATATCATTGATGGACGAGAGATTGAGGTCTGTCATGAAAACGTCGACGTTGCCACGACGATACTTGGTCTTGCGCGATATAGTGATGATTACTCAAGATCAGCTTGTCCGTCAATGATGTTTTCAAAGGATACTTCTAATTTTCCAGAGCATCAACAATATGAACTAAGACGACCAAGAAACTTCGCCAACGCTGATGCTGATGTGTGGCCGGTGGTTCATGGTGCTGATCCAGATTTTAACTTAGGATTTAGATCACGTCGAGCAATGTTAATCTGTGCAAGGAGAAGATTTTCATGTGCAATTCCATTATCACATATCTTTGGATTCTGTAGAAATGTTGGGAAGGTTATATTTGGAGCTAAGCATACAATTGCTCTTGTGCGAAAGAGTACCGACGATGATGCAATATGGCGACCCGCTGGTATTGATGCTGGTAAAGTAATTCTTACAAAACTTTCTTTATGGATGCCAGTAATGACTCCAACAATACTTGAAGAAGAACATTTACTTTCTTTTATGAGTCAAGGTGGTAAATCGATGTTATCATGGTTGACAATGACCACAGATTCTATCCAGAGTAACATTAATGGTTTATTTACTTGGCAAATAGCATCACAACAAGGTGTTTATGCACCGCGACATATATTTATTGCATTACAAGATGCTGCACGGGTAAACTCACAAAATCTAAGCATAATGATATTTGACACGCTTGGGGTTAGTGAAGTTTCTTTGAGGATAAACGGACATCAAGAACCTTCTGAAGAAGTGTTGCTAAATTTTGAAAATAATCATGTTGTGCGTGTATACCATCGATTAATGACATTTATGGGACGTGGTCAAAATATTGATACTGGTTTACAAATATCACAGCTAGATTTTACAACATTATATCCGATTTATTACTTTTCGCTGGAACATTTAGATTTAACCAGACAATCAGTCGTTGACATATATTTTCGAGCTCGCGTAAACCGAGGAGCTATTACTGATTACAGAGCTGTCGCTGTTATACTTAGCGATAAATCGATGTTGCTTGAAGGTGTTGGTTGACGAATGAGAGTTATTGATGCCCCAGTAGAAAACTTGTAATTAGATCACTCATAATAATTATAAATGTTACATCTAGTTAATGTCAGTCTGACTCCTGGTCAGATTAAAAAACTACAATTATCATCAAAAAATAATTGTGCGGCAAAAATATCACTAAAGCGAGAACAAATCGCGAGTGGTCCGAATAAGCTGTCATTATCAGAACGCCAGCATAGGCATTTCAATAAAGCAAAAAAATTGAATAAAGGTATAAAACTCAATCTTTCTGCGAGTGTCATTAAAGACATCGTTAAAACGGGTGGCATATTTCCACTTCTCGCAGCAATACCAGCATTAATAGCCACTGCAGCCCCAGCTGTTGCAAAAGCAGCTGCATTAGGCGCTGTTGGAACCGCTGCTGGAATGGCGTTAAAGAAAGCAACGGGTCAAGGAATTATGCACGCAGAAAACTTAAAAAAAAAGATCACGGGCAAAACAACGGGGAAGACGTCTAAGGGCACCAAACGTTCCACAGCCGGGCCGTCTAAGATTACCAAGGCCCAGTATACGGTCGCGGTCTAAGATTACCAGGGACCCCATATTCATGGTACGGAAAAGGTCTAAGATTACCCCGATAACTTCGTCATCGAATTCGATGATTTTCCCTATGTCTAATTTTGATTTACTTAATGCCGCTAAGCAACTGAATATAAAAAACTTCAGAGGAGTTTTTATGCGTGATCAATTACCTACCGTTGCGATGCGACAAGAAACTGGTATTATTAATCTCGATATAAACTCTGGCCCAGGCACCCATTGGGTGGCGTATGCAATTGATCCACGTGGAATTATTTATTTTGATTCGTATGGACTGGCACCACCAAAGGAATTTTTAAAATATGTAAGCACAGTACAAAGTAAGAATTCGATGCGTTCTAAAATCTGGTATTCAACATTACCAACACAAAAAATAACAGATCCGCCGATATGCGGTCGAGAAGTACTCGCTGTACTTGATGCTGTATCAAAATCAACAACACCACCTCATAAAGTCGTGCATGAATATACCACGTTGTCACACTTAAACAGATATCAGTAAATATAATGGTAGATATTTATGGAAGATCTTCTCGCAAAGCTCAGCAGCAAGTCGATTTATCTAAATATGCAACTCTTGATCAGCTAAGAAATGAAATCGATGATTTATTAAATATCACAAGTGTGGATCAAAATGAAGTCGTTGTTTTTCAGGATTAAAAACGAGTAACATACAACTGCCAGATGTACTTATACGAATTCCCACCGCGGTTATTAATAATATCGTTATTTTTTCTGATCAAGGTAAAATAGAAGATTCCGGTAAGTCAGTTAACGATTTTATCAAGCGAGCTGGTGATTCATTCACGGGTTCCATTATCATGAATCGAAATAAAATTATAGACCTTGGAAACCCAGCCGCAGATACAGATGCAGCAACAAAAAGATCCTTCGATGATCAAGAATCTAAGTACGTATTAGTCAACGGTGGTATAATGCGTGCATTTCTCAACATGAATAATAATGGTATTAATAATCTTAGAACACCAGAATCAGATTTCGACGCTGCAACGAAGAAATATGTAGACGATTAGGAAATTCCTATGACAACTTCGTTAGCTACAATCAATAATGAAATGACTACACTCAATGCTACTTTTACTAGACATATACAAACGTTTTTAAATTTTCGTAGAAACATAAACAAATCTGTACATGAATTTTTTAGTGATCCACCAACTGTTGATATCAAACTCTCCGACATTAACGTGAAAATCAACGACATTATTAACGGAATACCTAGTATTGTTCAAAAAACTAATCTGATTAAAATTCCTCACAATCAGATCGTCAATGTGGTATACACAGTAGCATCAGGATCAACAACATAGACACCGCAAAATAAAACTCTCGAACATACCGCAGAAGTAACTGGGTTATACAGGCTATCCCTGTACGGTTTGGAAATTACTGCGGCCACTTCATTATCACCGAATGTTTATCATAATCCTCTGCTGGTGATGCTAACCAAGGGCATCAAAGAAACGTTCACGTTAACATCAACGGAAGTACCCCCGAGACGTTACTGGTGGTGTCTAGAATTCGTAGCTGAAACTGTTTAATTACTTAATTAAATGACGTTGTAATTGTATAATGAATCAAGTGACTGAGTCACTTATCGACGTTCAACGTCACAGATACGCTCAAGTATGTGAGTGTCAAACCAAACTAAAAATTATCATCGACGATTATACAATAAAAGTAAAAAATATCGCTGACATATGGTTGTTATTGATATAATCGTTTACTCAGTTTCTGCTGTTGTTGCTGGAACCGGATTATTATTACCAACAATAACAATGACAGCACCTGCAGTTCCAACAATCGTCGTTTCAATGGCAACAACATGCGCAGGCATTCTCAGTATTATCGCTAAGAAGATATCTACATGCGCAAATGATAAATTACACGAGTATATAACAAAATTACACACAGCAACAACATCTTATTCTAAACTATCATCGTATCTTTCTGCGTATCTCAGCGATGGTAAAACATCTGATGAGGAGTTTGCAACGATAATAAAAACCTGCGATGAAGCATTTAGTGATAAAGTAACCTGTGATAAGAATGAAAATTGAATTCCCGAGATTGCGTTCTTTTAAATAACGGAGTATTTTAAATAATGTCGACGTTAGAACTATTACAGAAGATCGTCACTAATATAACGCATACAAAAACTACTATGATATCATTAAGTTCGACCAATCCTGAATTTAGCGTTAACTTTCCAACTGCAATTCAGCAAGTGAAATAGCATTAGCGCAATTACGAGTTTATCATAGCTGGCCAAATATCAGGTCAAAATCGTTTGGTGGACTACCAGCAAATAATTCACTGGTATTTGCGAATAAGAATAAACCTGATGGAACTCCTGATTGGCAAGTTGTTGGAATTTCAACGGGCAGTTATCAAATAGAACAGATTAATGATGAGTTCCAACGCAGAATTAAATCTATCACAGGAAAAGAATCCAAAATAGCAATTACTGTTTACGAACCAACATTATCAGCGGCGATTGAAATAAATTCCCCTGATTATGTTGTAGATATTTATCAAAGTTCCATCAGATCTGTGTTAGGATGGCCTGATGTTCCTCCAGACCAAAAGTCAAATGGAATTCCAGAACCAACCATACAGGAATTAAAAACAAACGAAAAAAAAAAAAATATAATTAGACCTGATTATCGGAATAAAGATCCATGGACATTTGTCCATGGGGGTGGAATAAATACAATAATAATTAATATCAAGAAGGGTGTTCCTGTCATTGACAGAGAACTTTTTCAAAGATTTCCAGATGTTCTTAAGCCTGAATTTGAAGCGCGATTAACGAATTAAAAAATTTATTTATTACATTATCAGATGAATATTCCAGCAATACATTTGAGAATACCATCAACATAATAAAACATTTAAAAATGGTTATTGCTGATTTAGTAAATGTTGAAAGTGTTGTTATGAAAGCTTTTCCAATACATATAGAAAAATATATTAAACCATTAAGACATGATGTTAAACCAATAGAATTAATTACTAATTCATATCCACCAGGAACGACTAGAATAACAGAATTTGACACAACTGCATTTGAAAAACAACTCAACGATGTCATTGATGAATATTTCCCTAAAATACTTGCAGCGTGGATAAAAATAGCCCCGCCACCGGTTATTCTTAAACATAATAATGATCCATACGGTGGAGACCGTCATATCTCGCCTGGTATTGTTACTATAACATCAACGATCGCAGTCAATCTAGTATGTGATGTAATTGATGGCAGCTATCAAGTAGATCTTTCAAGGTCTAGCCAGCCCTCAAGTGCCCCCCGGGTGGTTAATTGTATCTGAACCAATAAACCCCATTTATCTACGTGTACATAATCCGTTATTATCAAGGATACATTTCAAACTTACAGACCAAATAGGACGTATTTTGGATTTGCAGAATGAAGAATTAAATATTAATCTGTATGTGAGATCATAGAGCGTTTTATCGCAATGCGTCATCGTAAAACAGAAAAATATATCCAAATCGGATCAGAATAGTTTTTTTTTTTACTGGGTTAAATCGTAATTATTATAAGTAAATAACCTATATACTAGTTTTGCCAGGGATTTTGTTTAGCCATTATCACATTAACTCCACTTTCATTATCATTTTCATTATCATTTTCACTTTCATTTTCACTTTCATTTTCATTTTCACAATGCTCTCTTAACTGTCTTATACGAAAGTTTATAATCTTTTACTGTTCGTATTTATGAGGTAATTCTAACTTAATTTTGTCAATAGCGTTTGAGAGAGGTACAAACAGCTTTACCTGATTATCTGTAACTGTTGCCAGCGACTGTAACATTGCCTGCTGGATAAATGTCATGAATTTATAATCAGATCGTAAAGTGGATCTGTTTTCTAATTTGCGTTGTTGTAATGATTCAAAATCACATAGAATTTTTCAGGATTAAGATTATCAGATATATTTACACCGTTATGCTGTAATTTTTTAATCGCAGAAATAATAACATTAATGTTTTCAGAATTCATTATATTATATATGTTTGTTTAATATAAAAATAAAATAAAAATAATAGACCCTAGGGACTGTTTCAAGATGATTATATACATATGAAGGTGATTATATACATATGATTATATACATATGATTATGATTATATACATATGATTATGATTATATACATATGATTATGATTATATACATATGATTATATACACATGATTATATACATATGATTATGATTATATACATATGATTATGATTATGATTATATACACATGATTACGATTATATGCACATGATGATTATATACATATAATTATGATTATATCTTAATTAAGGACAGCACAAAACACAGGATCTTAATTACAGTAGCGTATTTACAGCAAGCATATTTACAGCAAGTATATACAAGGTTTTGTTGTGGACGGCACAGTTACATATAAACTTAATTCTAAGAACGTTAACTCTAGGACAACACAGTTACATATAAACTTATCTTAGGACAATACTACGTGCCTTCTCTACGTTGAATAGAAATTTTTGCACACTCCCCCCATCATAATCACCCAGGGAGTGCAAAATTGCACCCACCAAGTGACATGGTGGGAGGAGTGTACAAATTTTCTATTGAAGCAATAGACGGGTTGGCTGCGCCCCCACTAAAGAAGATTTTTTGGCATAATATCGCCCTCGCAGACATTTGCCGTTCACGAGACTCGAACCACGGACGTTGAGAATGAGAGTCCAGTGCGTTAGCAATCGGCCACCAGACTTCAATATGAATATATGTTAAAAAAGTTATTATATAGTTAGCGCAGTACACAGAATAAAATCAGAATTTATTGTAAATGTATTGTGAATTTCTTAATAAAATCAGAATTTATTGTGGATTTCTTAATAAAATCAGAATTTATTTTCAGTTTCCAAATGCTTGAAACTGCATTACACAAAACCCACAGCTAAAAGTCTGATTTAATCAGACGTTGCCAAGGATACTAAAATAATCGATAAGCTACGAACACGAAATACCATTCATTTCTAAAAATAACCTCATGTACAATTCACTGTTGGGTCGCACAAAGCGTTTCATAAGAACGTGGAAAATATAAATATTATTGAGATTTTTATATGATTCATTGAATAATGTGCATAATAGCATCATTATTTATACAACGATGAAATTATTGAAAATTCTCAATTGTTGTAGGGTCAAAACTCCAGCGATTCTCTAATTGATTTTGATGATTTTCCAATTTATAGAAACCTTTGGCTAAAATATCACTATTTGTTGCTAAAATGAAGTGATTTTTGATCAAAATTTCTTATTTGTTTATCAGTTTTTAGTGAGTTATTGTCAAATTTATCAAAAAATCATCAAAATCAATTAGAGAATCGCTGGGGTTTTGACCCTACCAGCGCTACAAAATCTAGCCGAATTTCATTGATTTTTGGTCATTTTTCATGCAAAAAACGAGATTTTGGAACAAAAAACCAACAAAAAAGAGATTTTCAAACAAAATCAACAAAATAAAAAAACCCCTAAATATTTATAAAGTCGATTTTTATTTGCAATATTGTTGAGATTTACATGCATAACTAAATTCATTGGAATGTTTTGCAGTCGAAGTTTGGACAATCAGAGAATGTGATATATGTTTTGTTTACTATTGAAATATATATCACTTATAGGGTTGGACTCTTTCAGCCTGATAAGGTGCAAAAATCAATATGATTTCTTGACCAAAACTCACAATATCATTAGTACAACAAGTACGACAACTGCAAGATTTACTAGTTATCCTTGACGGAGTTGTCTCGCTTAATCATCTGATACCATAGGAATATATTACATCATGAAAAAAAAATCTGCATAAAACAAACTATGAAAGCAAAAAGATACTGGTTCATGAAGAAGGTTCTGGTAGACTAACATACTGGAACCTGATTCGTTGTCCAAATCTCATTGAAAAAGCAGATCTCGTGATATTATCTGCCACGCGTTTTACTGAAGGTGATATTATGTTAAAGTATTTACCAGCAGAAGTAATTGATTTAAATATAATTTCTTCACCATCTGTATTTACGGATTTAACAGCCCTTGCGTATCTTTCGCCGTAGCCAGAATTTCCCGACTTACAATTTTGACTTTGCGTAACAATTCGCAAGTTATCAAGCGAGTTATCGAGTTTATCAGCACTGATGTGATCGATTACAAGTCCATCTTCAATGACCCCAAAATAACACTTGAATACGAACCTATGTGATAAATATCTTTTTTTCTGGTCAGCAGCAGTAAATCTAAGATAACCAGTATTATCAACACTACCGACTGGTTTCTTTAATCTACAGTTCCTAATTACACCATCACGAGATGCTTCATAATTGGTGATGATTGGATGCTTTACAAACTCATTTTGCTCCATTTATATACTAATATTATTTGTTTAAATCATTATTTTGAAAATCTAGCGAGATAATCTTCTTCGGTCTTTATAGGAGATTCAGAATATGTGTTTTTTTTAATCGTAATATCGTTTCAGCTCTCTGTATTTTTTACCACCACATTGCAAACATAGCTGAGTTTTTCCTCTGACTCCAACACCACACCGCACACACGGTTTTGGTCCTAAACTGCCTTGTCTAACGCATTGCATGTGAAAGCCGCAGAATTCGTTTACGCATGCTTTGTTACAAGGAGAAGTATATCCGATCATAAGCCAAAGGCATCCATTCTTTGTTTGAATCATATACAAAAGATTAAAATTCAATTAAATATATATTTGTCCTAATTATAATAATGCAGGAATTATCCCCGATTGAACATTCTGGGGCTAGATTTGATCTTCACAGACTGCCGAAACACAAATTTAGTTTTTCGCGACGATGGTGCGGCTCATGTGTGGTTGACATTCAGAATTGGAAATACTGCTAATGTGATGAATGACAAACGAGGAAGAAAGATTATTGATTACCTTGTTCAGAAATATTTTATTTTAATAAAATTTATTGTAAAGACAGACGATGACACTTGGATTATTCGTGACAAACGTGATTCTGTCCATAAGTCAGGAAATAATATTGTTCTTAGTAAAAATTCCAGACCAGGAATACTGACTGGTATTGACAAACCATATTACGAACGTGCATACCCTGTGACTGCGGTTGTATACGCGGTATATCCGTTAAATAATAAACCTGATGCTGGGGATCTCAAACCCATGAAACTGTCATCCTTGACTTCGTCAAGGATAAATTGTGTAGCTGAACGGGTTACAGAACACTTCACAAAAGCGATACGCGGAAACGGTTTAACGGATTTACGACGTAAAAAAATAAACACCTGGGCAGAAAGAGTTAAAGATACCGGAGCGTCTATCAGCGACGTTGCTGAGCTGGGAAAGAAAATAAAATTCCCAATAACAGTGAAGACGTTAACCGGAGAGATTTTGTACAAACCAAAATATAAATCAAGAGGAGCTTCGATAGATATTATTGATCATAACGCTCATGCATGGACTGTGGCAGTAACAATATTTCCACGAGACAGAACAGTTAAATTTTATAATGGTCATGTATTTGATGCTATCAGAAATATCAGTAAAATTGACCCTGTATCTGTGTGGCTGTTTCAGAGTTCGGAATATGATTATCATGATCAGTTTGTACGGTCTAATGGTGATATTTATCGTACAGAATTTCTCCACGAAGAAATGAAAAATCTTGCACAACGCCTTTGGCGTAAATACACATCTGATGATATTAAGGTCGAACAATTACTTAATAACTGTTTTACCGTTCCAACAATTGCTGCTCACTACGCTCAGGAGAAAAATTCATGGAAACCGACACGATTGGAATTTCTTGAAGATGTCCAGAAAAGTTGTATCGAATACGGACACAGCGGATTGTGGAATACTAAATACGATTATAATGACGTTATCTCAGTTGATATGGTAGCGTCTTATCCTGGACGTTTTTTTGGATACGGAGAATGTTCTGAATACTTTAAAAGATCTGGCCATCCGACACACGAGATGACCAGATTAGCGATAAACGGACCTTTACCTTTTGATTTAACCGGATTCGCCTGTATAGAGTCGTTTGAGTTTTACGAGGATCTCCATCCGATTGTTTATGCGTGGTTTGGAAAACATTTTTCAGAGCGACGTTGGGCTTCAATAGTACTAATAAAGTATATGCTTGATGCTCGAATTTTAATGCCGTTATGCGTAAGTGAAGCAATTATATCATAACGCGCGCAGAAACAAGTTTGTTTGCCAGAACCGGATGTATGTAATGATGCTAAAAGAGATTTTCCTAATCCTGAAGATGATATTGTTAGTGAATGCAGGAGAGAAAGTGATGAGAAATTTGCAAAAGATCTCGGCAGAAAAATAATCGGTAAATTTACGCAAGGAGGATCATACGATCATAAACGAGCGTGTACAATTTTAATCATGGACGATGCTGAACTCGATTTTATAATTGCTGATACAACGGAGAAAAACACATTTATAGGTCGCAGTAATGCTTATTTATCAGACGGAACTAAATTAGGTACAATTGTGACTTATACTGATGTCGAGTCACCGCAGTTTGCTCATTTAAGATCTTCGATGCTAGCGTATGTTTCGATAAATGTATTATCTATGATAAACAGATTTCCTCTTTATGCAATCCGAGTCGCGACAGATTCATTTTATATAAATAAAAAATATGCGGATTCGTTAAAACAATTGCGTATTAACGATCATGCATCATGGGGCGAATGGAGAATAAAACGTGAAGATATAATTAGTTATTCTGAATCTGCTGATGTTGAAATTGCGAAAACATATTACAAGAACAATCAAATACCAGGGATGTCATCGGCACCATCTGTATATGATCCTGTAGCTAGACATAAAACCGTTTATCTTAATGGGTGTGGTGGTTCAGGTAAAACAACACGCGTGATTGAATTATTTAGTAAATGTTCTGATATGATTGTTTTGACACCAACACATAAACTCGCCAGGGACATAAAAGAACGAGGAGTAAAATCGTGTACATATCATAGTTTCTTTAGATGGTGCGAAGACGCATGGACTCCATCGCGGATGGGTGAGAAATACATTCCTAAAATTATTATCTGGGACGAGATATGCACGGTGTCGCTAGAGGTGTTAAAAATATTTCTTGATTTACTGTTATCAAAAAATACTGCTGTGATAGTATGTGGCGATCATGGACAACCACCAGCTTTCATTGGATTGTCTCCACATGAGTGGTTGAAAACATTTGTAGATTATTACGATGAAATAACTGATGACCATAGAGCTATTGATAAATCACTAAAAGAGTTTAAAAAGTTAATAAGATTACAGCCAGATAAAATACAGTGTGAGATAATGCGTAAAGTAATTCCAGAAACTTCTATGAATAATTTTTGGATTTTATGGAGACCTGCTGTTTTGATAGTTGCAAGTAGAAAAATAGTTTGCGATACGCTTCAACAACAATTATTACGTTACATAAAGAAAAATTTTCAAATCTACCTGTACCTTTGTGTTATCGCCCAGCAGATACTCACGACAGAATGTTGATGTTGATATTCCTGGTGGTGGAATACAAAATCTTGTATTAAATTATATTGTTTTAGTTGTTGTTGATGTTGTTGAGAGCGCGTTAAGTATGGATAAATCGCCGTGGACGTTAGGATACGCTATAACGATTCACTCGTCAGAGGGATTAACTATTACCGATACAAGTATTTGGATTGTCGATGATCGTATTGAGTGGTCAAATTTAGTTTATCTTGCAGTGTCTTGAGTCAGAAGAATATCTCAACTGGGCCTGGTTATCATGGATTGCGTAATAACCGAAGAAATTCCTGACAATTTTGTCGATATCAATAAAAATTAGCGAGTTATAAGCAATGTGACCAAAAAAAAAATAATCACGACTTTGATATTGATATTGAATTTATTATAGAACTAAAAGCACAACAGAATAATCATTGTGCAAGTTGTAACTGTAATATGTTGTGGCAGTACTCGAGTAATAATCCAAGACAATTTACCGTTGATAGAATTAATAGTAGTCTTGGTCACACACGCGAAAATGTGATGCTGACCTGTCTTGAATGTAATCGACCTCGAGGCGCTGGACACTGTGCAAGATTATAAAAGTGAGCGCGGTGGTAATTTTTTATCTGTAGGAATTATTTGTAATTGTTCGCGTACAAATCCACGCTGTGGAGCAGTTGAATCCAGTCTGTAGATTGCGGGTCTGCCTGTGGACCTTACCACGCTAGAAATTTTGTGTGTGGTCACACTCCAGATAGGGTCAGTTGCTCTTTTTCTACCTCCTTCAAGTTCACCAGGTTCATATAAATATCTTACGGTAACATTACCTAGTACTGGTTGAGAGGAAGATTTATGTTGTATTGGTATATATTTTTTTTTATCGCATTAGAAGGTTTCATAAAAGTTGCACGAGTCACTTCGTTGTTCAACGCAGCTATCACACTCGGTAACCTTGCAACCCAATCACGAGATCTCTCCGTGGACTTAAAGTCAGCGGATATTTCCCTCGCGTATTGGTATCCAAATAACCGCTCAGCAAGTGTTCGATTAAATCGTTCAACGATTGCCTGATCACGATGAACTTCCGTGTGACCTCGTCTGATTTTAACGTTATGTCGCTTCATCAACGATGATACTGAACCAAGAAATTCTTTGCCAGGATCAACCTGTAGCAATTGTGGCCATCGTAGACCACCACGTTGATAAATGCGTTCAAACGCAGATGAAACTTCAGTCGCCGTTTTAGTTGAAAGTGGTTCTGCTTCTTTATATCTACTAACAACGTCAACGACGGTTAACGCGTATCTGTATGTGTATTGACGTCTGCCAGTTTTAATGGTATCGTGTGGTAAAAATAAAATATCTGCTTGATGAACTTCATTAGGGGCACTAACATCAAAATGTGCATACTGAATTTTTTTAGGTGGTGGTAGATAGATTTGCCATATTGCCTGTCGTGCTAACCACGCTGCAGCGACATCACGTGAGACTTTTGCTGCTTCAGCAAGTTTACTAATCGCTGCTTTACCTCTGCAGTATCCTCTTGGGCTATAATAAACAGATTCCATTATTATGATCAATTGATTAATTACCGGCCCCTAACATTATTTTATCTTTCATACCAGCTTTTATCAGAAAAGCAGCTAATCTTTCTCGAAGTGATTTATCGTTTATATTATTTATGGCATGAATTAATTTTACATCTGCAATATGTCGTTGTTGTAAATCTTTACTTTTATACGCGACATCGTGAATGTGACACGCTTGATCAATTGCGTTTATTGGATACTCTCCAGGTTTTGGTTGGTCTTGGTTATCGAGTCGGATATCGAGACGAGTTCCAGGACCACAATAATTATATCCAGGTAAATGTTTCTCACCAGGATACTTTGCCCATGGAGCTCCTGGTAATTTACCTAACGAAGCAGCGATATCTTCACCTGTCTTTAATGAAATAAATTTGTATTTTTTTGTACCACATTTCACACACCTACCTGTAAGTGCGCGCCTGTTATTTTTTGTTATTATTGTCGTTAATCCAGTGGTGGACGTATGCGCTGTACATCGAACGCAATATAAATTCATATCATTATTATATGGATATAATTGATTTCTCAGCGACACGAAAACAAGAGCCAGTCAAGCATCATCCAGAGCTACCAAATTCTATCAGAGCGATTATACGTGGCCCATCTGGGTCTGGTAAAACGCAATTATTACTTAATTAATCTGATAATGCGATGGCTGAAGTGGGATAAATTATATTTAGTAGCACCATCTGTAGATGATCAACGATGTTACGAAGTACATAAAGATTTTAATGAAAATGCAAAGTCGCTGACGTGTCCTGATAATGATGCTCTTGATTTTATTACCGATATCGATGAAGCTCCATCTGTAGATGACCTAGATGGATGTATCAATAATCTCGTAGTATACGATGATGTGATGCTGGATAAACAATCCAATCCAGCTCGGATATTTTCGCGAGACCGTCACAAAAATACAGACGTAATTTACTTAACTCAGAAATACACGCAAATTCCTAAAGTGATCAGAGATAATTGCAATATCTTAATTGTGTTTAATGGAGTAGATAATTATACTTTACAAAATATTTATTATACTTGGTGTTCAGGGGACATGGACATGATTAAGTTTAGAAACTTCTTTTCAAAAGCACAAGCTGTTCCGTTCGGATTTATAACAATAAATTTACATGACCCAAGATCTAGATAACGTATAGGTCTGGATAAAATCTATGGTTAATTGTAGCAGCAGAGAGGGTGAACGACCAATACTGAGTGACCAACGCGTAAACGAAAAATTCCTAAAAATAAAAACGCGCGTCAGAGACAAAGTAACGAGATAAGCTAAGTTAGAGGTTGTGGTTTAACGTCGCTGGCCTTAATATTTCCTTTTCGTAGGAAGGTTTATTTTTTATAAATAATGTCTCAAGCAAAATGGTCT